>JBBPND010000042.1:0-40918 GCA_038090655.1 Gastroboletus turbinatus
AAGGGGTTTCTTTTTCTTTACCACAGCCTTTAGAGAGGCCTCCTTGAGGGTATTCCTCACTGTCTGTGAAGAGACAGGAGTGCTGATGATGGTATTGATGAAATGGGTGGCTTGGACTGCATTGCTGGCCTTTCCAGTAAGGATTCTCTGGACAATAGCACATTTGTTGGTAGGAGAGAGCTTGGAGGGGTGGCCAAGAGGATGGCGTCCGTAAAATCCTGAACACTCACCCCGATTTGGTGGTCCCGCTAACAAGTGTCAAGGGTCCCCCTTTTTTACCTTTTCGAGAGAGACTGAGGCCAGCAGGCCACTTTTATTCCAAACATGAATGTACCGCTCAACGGACGTTTTCAGCCTTCCAAGCAGGGATACACCCACCCAAATGTATACATTCCGTGTCATTCTAGATACTCAATACATAGTTCAATGTGCAGCTCTGTGAGTTATTAGTGATCTCCCTCAGTCATACCCAAACCCATATTGGGCTCATGACATGACCCGATCAACACGATCGTGATTGTTTAAAGCCGCAACGCGTCGACGCGTCCTGCTCGAACGTGCTCTTTCCTTCCTTCCTTAATGTACCATACCCCAACCCTTCATACTTAGAGTGTCATTAAAGACATTTTTATCATGGATAACCATGCTGTACCTCATAATCTCTCTGCATACCAAGATTCTCGCATCGCTCAGGACTGGTTTCACCCCACGGACGCATTCTTTAGTCATAGATCCTCATGTTTATCGTTAATCTTATCACCACAGCCTTCCGCATACTCGCCGCCAGGACCCCACGAGGCTTCCTCATTTGGAGGCTTCCAGGTTGCGCCCGCAACCCTCACTCACTCTCCTGCTGTCGTCAACTCTGCTAAACAGCCAACCTCCAGCCTCTCGCAGCAGCAAGTTCATGATCTCTTGGAGATGGGGACGAGCGATGCTTTTCTCATCCTCTTCCAGAATGGCCATTTATTCACTCTTCTCATTGGTGGATATCACGCACTCCAGTGCCCCCACTGTAGCCAACCCATCAAAACCAGTATTCCGAGCACAGTCACACTTGGAAACAATGGCCATTTCAATGCCCTGACCAGTCATTATCGTCGCAAACCTTGTCGCATAGCATTCTCACGCAAAGAACAAGAGATAGCCACTACCATCTTAGAAGAAATCACCTCACCTGCTCTATCTCTCTGTTCGTCGACCTCCACTTCTCGCTCACCAATATCCCCCTCCGAGTCTTTCGACTCTCAGTCCACTTCGGATTCAGAAATGTGTGTTTTCTTAACCATCTCAAATATTGCTTCACCACTAATTCATTGACTTCAGGCAACTTGAGGTGCAGCGCACCTACTCCAAGATTTCCTTCAACAGCTCCCTTCTATCCTCCTGTTACGGTCTCCCCTTTCTTTGGCTTGCCTCACCAGGAACCAATATGCAGATGAATATCCCTTGGGCTCGAACGGTTCCGGGCAGTGCTGATGAACTTTCATTCACTATCAACGTAATTGATGGTCAAGTCTTTGAGCGTTCTCATGAGTGCACTCGTATTCCACAGCCTGATGGCTCTTGCTGTCCTCCATGTGCAGGCCTTGAGGCCAAGGTCCATGACCTAGGCGAGACAATCAGCTCATACAAGACTCGCACTCGTCGTACTCTCCTCACCACACTTCAACTGCTTGCTGTCATTGACGAACGCAACTGCGAGCTTAACCAATGGAAATTCAAGGTAATTAAATCTTCACGTCGTGTCTCTACTATGGAACTTACTACTTCAACAGTCTCTCAATGATAGTAGAACAATTGGTCGCACACTTGACACGCTTGACACCCATTCCGCCCTCATGATGGCTCTCTCGCAGTCAGACGCACCTTGGTTACGCCATATCCTCCATACTCTTCATAAGAATGGTGCCAGTATCCACACCATTCTTCGACGCATTGAGGATGCCATTGCCAATGGGTATAAGCCTCATAGTTATAATCAGGACGAACTCGACCTCTCCATTCTTATTTATCGTGTTGGAGGAGCCAACCTCCTCTCAGCACTTAACCAGTGGCTCTGCCTTCCTGCAGTTCGTACCATCCGTAACAAAACATCCACTGTCAAGATTGCGCCAACAATTGGTCCTATTACCTTGGAGACTATCAGCAAGAACATCTGTTCCGTTGCGATTGGGCCACATGTTACTGCTGGCCTTACTGTTCTGCGCGGTGTCAGTCTCATGACAGATGAGACCGCCCTGGAGGAGGCGACAACATATCATCCAGCCGAGAATGGAGTTGGAGGATACTGTTGGAAACATGGTGGCAACGTGTACCCGTTTCTCGACACGTACGAATCTGCTGAGCAGCTTGCATTAAAGCTATCTTCGGGTGAAGTTCACCTTGGAAAGGAGATGACGGTTGTAGTTGCCCATTGTTTTGGAGAAGATGCAACATATCCGATACTGGCTGCACCGTCGTGCAAGGAAGAAGGCCATTCAGATTGGGAGGAACTTATGAAGAAGCTCATCAACACCTGGTACGAAGCTGAAGCTCACAAAATGATTGGTCCATTATGGTCATTTGCGACTGATGGCGATGCTACGCGACGCAAAGCTGGCCATAAAGTCTTTATGGCTTCCAAGCTAACCTCATCATCACCGCTCTTTGGTATCCTCTCGGACTTGCCTGGTCTTAACCTATATACTGGCCTGCATGAAATGACGATGGATTTCGACTACAAACATATTCTCAAACGTAAGTATACCATACCAAGATGAGAGTTAAACTAACTAACAAATTGTCTAAGGTATGTGCACAGCACTTCGCTCATCACGCGGGATCATGCTCGACAATGGACGTCTCCTGACTTCAAAACTCTTCCTCCGTTATCTCCCCTGGTTGGATGACGTGGACGAAGATAAGGCAAACAAGCTACTATTCCCTGACGACCCTCAGGATGTCCCCCGTGCAGTCGAGCTTATCCGAACGATTGTCCGTCTCGCCGAAATCAATCCAGCTCAACCTCCGTATACAAGACCTGGCATGCTCCCGGATGTTGATGCCATCATTGACTTTGAAGCCATCAAGATGCTTGCACATATTCTTCACCATCTCCTCGAGCCTTTTGTCAACCCTATGCTTTCACTCTCGCAACAGGTCAGCTATATTAGCACCTGTTCCCACCTCATGTTTTGCCAGTACCGTCTCAATCGAGCCGCATTCCTCCCGAACCAACTCTACTATGACGTGATGACTGCTATAAAGAATATTCTCTTCTCGATCGCAAAGCAGCTTTGGCTCAACCCTTCAGCAAAATTCTCGCTTCTTGATGTTGGCACGGACCCAATCGAGGTTTTGTTCGCACTTGTCTGCATGTGCAGTGGCCACAACAGTGCTGTTAACTACAAGCAAGGCATCGATCGCCTTCGCTCAGCATGTGACATCAGCGGTGTATACTCACGAAGCCCTGATCTCCATCGGGGACATCGTCGTTTGAACATGACACGCTCGGAACATGTTGACCACATCAACCGCGACATGTGGCAAGGGGACATCATTGTCCGAAACTGCAATTTGCAGACCGCATGGTTGGGCGGTCGTACAGCTGCGCTTGCAATTCTCACAACTTCTCCATTCAGTCCAGAAGAATATGACTTCGAGACAATTTTCTCAGTTGAAGGGGTCGACATGCTGTGTGTATTTGGTGGTGGAAAGTACCCAAGCGTCAACCAAGAGGATGATGGTGAAGACAGAAGTGTGGTTCCATCAATGACGGTTTCTCAGGTGATCCAGGATGAACAGGTCGCAGAGGATATTCATGCCGAAGAAGAACCAATGTTATCATTTGAGGATCAGCTGGAGAATGCGCTTGAAAGTGGCCTCGATAGTGAAGAGTTCTCTCCAACATTACCCATCGAGAGCGAGACCCATGAAACATCCGACCCCTCATCACCTCTACCGCCATCTGGAAAGGGTGTCCGCCCACTCGACTATCTCCTATACAAAGGGAAGTGGGTCCACAAGGCCTCTGTATGCCGAGTCCTTCTCAATGAAGGTTTCTCTGGAAAATCACACGATCGACTGCTGCGTGTCCGCGGTTTCACTCGGATTAACAAACTCGGCCAGAATCCCCTGACGTTGTCCTCATCCAATTCAGACCTATCATTCATCGTCGGAAATCCATTCGTTACACTTGTTCGTCTTGATGATCATACAACCTCTTTGGTGCTAGTTCGCTCAACGAATATTTATGAAAACGGTGTCTCGCGGAATGATATCAACACCAAGACTTTACAGGACAACGGCTCAAAGATCAAGATATCCGGGAATATCCTCCTCCTTGTTCCTTCTGAGTCAACCGAACTCGGGATGAACTTAACATGGATTTGGACAGGAGGCTATCTCAAAACAGCCTCATCTGTGCCCGGACTTGACGTCACAACTCAGAAAGTCGTCGAAATCTCGACCATCGGATCTCTTGTTGAGCTTGTCAACCCGAACATTGTCACAGCATCCGCACACCTCGCTCGTGAGAAGACTACAGAGATCAATACCCATGACCTTACTTGGTCGCTTGATCATGAAGCACTTCAAGCGGCAGTGGATCACCTATGGACGCGGATGTTAGAGAAGAAGATCCCAGTTTCTGATATTGCCTTGGTCCGACTGAACGCATGTGAGGTTTTACCCTATCGTTTGAAGGATGGTATGTAAACTCTCTATTTCTATCTTTTTCCGTCATATTCAAAGATAATTTAGGTTCGCCTGGCCTTTTCTGCGAGGAAGCAAGCTCTCAATTATCAACCAAGTCTATGAACCCTCTCGCAGTTCTTTGTCCTTGCTGTAACAAGTCAACAGACGATCTCCGCTCCCATATGGGTGGACACATTCTCAGATCCATACGAGGAGTCGAAGAGACATTGCTTTCCCCTGTCGAGCACCTGTCTCCATGCGGTTTTTGCGGGCGCTCTCAGCTCCAACATCCGGAATGTGCAATCAAGCTCAAAGTCACATCATCACGCATCGAGATGCATACAAGTTGTCCATCCAAGGTCGACATCAAGTTTGCATATGCAGAGAAAGGTTCGAAGAAGCGACCATGCCGCAACGTCCCGCTTGTTTGTCCTTTATGTCCACTCCCTCCACGCACCAAAGAGACCGATTGGCAAGCTGGCATCTGGAGGTACAACATGGAGCAACATTTTAACTTCGCTCATTGGGAATACGCCCACCCAGGAAAGCTCCTCGGGCTTCCTCTACCAAGCAACATTGTTCCTGTGATCCTCATGACGTCTCGTGAGGAAACGAAGTTCAGTGTTCCTCCCCGTGCTGACTTCACCAATATTCTAGCTGTCGAACATGAGAATCATACCATGTCTTCACGAGACAAGCGAAGGCATATCAATGTGAACGCATTCGCTGCTGGTGCTGCATCTGTCAGCAAACGTGCCCGCACCAAGTGACATGTCATTCTCTTTGGCAGTTTTCTCTCTATTGCACATCGTTCCTTTTTATTCCTGCACGAAATTTCTCACTTGTGTCCTACATTCATACTTTCACTCATGGGTTTCCGTCGTTACTGTGTTGTTTCAGTGTTTCGTGTGCTGTTCATGTTTTTTCGTGCTCTCACTGTCATGCTGTATTGGTGTCCGGAGTCCTAGTAGTCAGCAAAGTTGTATCAAATTCATCCATTCCGAAAAAGATTTTCGTGTGACAGAATACACCATTTATGGTATTGAATAACGCGTGACGGTGGTGGTGGTGGGGACGTCAGAGAGTTGGGGTTAGTGTCGTCCATCTTTGCATTGCCATCCTCTTGGGGGTGGCCACCTTGGTGATTTTCTTTGTCTGGCTGGACTTCCTGAAGGACCCTAGCCACAGTGGACTTCCCTATACCTATACCAGTTTGGGATGCAATGTTTCGGCAGGAAAGATCAAGAGAAGCAAGAGAGATGATATTATCCTTTTGAGCAGCAGAGAGGTGTTTCATGGTGGGAATGAGGGAATTTATTTGTGATGGCAGGGTTTATATATGCTGTAGATTCATTAATGACATAATGGTGACATAATATAGCCTTTACATAAGGTATGTAACCATCTTATGGCATTCCAGGGTCTAATATATGTAATGAGAATACAAAGTCAAACAACTGTCCCAATGAGTTGTCATTTTGCTATGGCTGCCATTTCATCAAATCCTAACCGAATCCCTTGCTCCTTGCACCTATAGAAAGCCAGGAGTAAGTGTTTCATTTCATATACTCATATATTAGGGCCCACATTAGATGCGGTTAGGAGTTATCGACTTTAGTGAAAAACATGCAAACATTGGGACAGTTGTTTGAGCCACTGTAACATAATAGAACACTTACCAAATGTATGTAATCATATCACAGCATGCTGGGGTCCAATATGTGTAATCAAAACTTAAAGTCAAACAACTGTCCAAATGAGTTACTGTTTTGAAACGGCTGCCATTTGATCAGATTGTATTCAACTCCCTGGAATCCTGGATGGATAGCAGGCCAAGAGTAAGTACTTCATTTCATATACTTATAGTGTAGGGCAAGGGTTGGGGGTTATCGGGAGTTATCATGTTTAGTGGAAAATGACCAAACATGTGGACAGTTTTTTGAGCCACTGTAGCTATTGTTTATGTATCAGCTAATACTACATATGGAATAATAATTCCAACACAAGATGCTTCAACCAGTTCTACCCCTTCTATCACCACAAAGATGGCTGTGATGTACCTGAAGCTTTCCTTTTGGACCCAAGGCAAATACAATGAATAGACCAATACCCCCACTACCCATGCTGATCTTCACTACAAATTTGCCTTCATAGAATATGAGGAAGGAAACACAGTTTCCAACTATACTCTCAAGGCAATCAGAAAGATAATCTATGGCTGCTTGACAGAGCTCATATCAAAGAGCATGGCTCCAAAGAGCTTTGGGAAAGCCAAGAACCTCAGCTACTCACTTGCCTACAATGTATTCCTGTTCCTTCAGCTAGTGGAGAACATTTGGAAGATTGAACTTCTTTAGCATTTACTTGACTATCCTACATGGGTCTGCAACAACAACCTCAATGATAAGAGAAATTGGTTCACAAGTCACAATGTCAAGCAAGCAGAGGAATCACCAGCCATCAATAAAATAGCTACCTCTGCAAGCAAAATGTCATTGAAATGAACAAACTTGTTTATTGTTGGATTATCATTTCCCACAGAGGTCACTTGGACATTAAGGGGACAGATTTACAGAGACCATCGGAGATGATATTTGAGTGGAAGAAAATACATGTGGGCCAACATGCCCACTCATTACCCACTTATTAGAATCTTTTGCTTTGCAGCCCAGAAAGGATATGTATATAGAGTCACTGTGTCATGACTCACCATGTCACAATATGTACATATATCCTGTTTACCAATGGATCTGCACAATCACTTTATATTGGGCATAAGGCACATTTCCTTGGCATTGTATTCTTCTGGATGCTGCTTGTTTAAATTGGAATGGCAAAGTGCAAGGAAATCACATACTTGAATTGTTCAGATAGTGCTGCCAATCATATGTAACAATGTCATCTTGCTCAATCACTGCTAAGAGTGCTGCCATGGACAGAAGCTTGACCCCTCTTATTCCATATTTTGTACAAGTTCAGTGCATGTATTGAGACTGAGTGTTGACTTTTCCTGGCCTATTGCTTACCCAACTGTATTAGTTTCCTATATCTGCTATATATCATATGTCACAGATGTACTGAAGTGACATTTTGGATGAGATAGACAAGACCAACATTGTTGATATCAAACAGCATTGGTGACTGAGTTCATGCATTACCTGCCAAGAAGGCAAATCACAGATGACTGACAAGTCAGAGCTGAATATAATAATATAGGATGGCTGGACATACCTGTCAGGATTGTTCTATGGAATGGAATGCAGGGAGGCTAATATTGTCTGCATTGCAAAAGACAGTGATAAGTTCAGGGTAGGGTCTTGAATTGTCATGAGCAAGGGTTCACTAGGTGTTGCTATCCCAGATGCTAACATCTAGCCTAGCACTGCTACAGTACTTTAAGCATTTTCCTGGTGTCATGCATCAAATGATGGCAAGTTTCTACCATTTGTTATGTTTCACAGCATGAAAATCCTTAGAAATTCAATAAAGTAATGGAGAATATAATGGCCAGCTTGGATGTTAAGGCTGAGCTCTAACCTTGGCTTTACCCAACTCAACTTGGCTATTTCCAGCTTAGCCATATTCTCAGTTACTATTTACAATATTCCTGTTAGTCACTGCAACTAGTTGATAGTCACTTACATGCACAAGTGTCAACTTTAAGCTGGCTACAGCTGGCTATAGCTGACTGGAAAGAGGAATTTTGATAGATACATATTGGTAGAAGGGTACAAAACAATAACAAAATACATATTGCATGTCCTACATGAACAATCAAACATCAGCTTTATTCTACACAGCAGGAGTGGACATAGGAGAGGTGATTGTCAGGAGTGCTGCTGCCATTTTTTCTCCATCCACTAAGAGCCAACATAGGGTGTGCATAGTGTGGGTTGTGTGCATACAACATTTCTTTAGTTTGAGTATAGTGGGAGGTCGTACTGTTTCAGAGTGGAGGAAGATATGGAGGTCTACCAAGAGTGAACAGCTCAATTGATAGGCAAGTCTAATGCGGTGGAGGAGGTATTGCAGCCACATGGGCATACAAGAAGTTAAGGATGCATGTTGCTTGCAGCTCAAAACCCAAAGTGGATTGCACCACAAAGCTGAATGCAATGGAAGGTGGAGGTGAAGATACAACTCTTACTAGGAGCAAAGAGCTTGACTAGCAATAGTCTCCATCAAGGTTGGAGTGTTAAGGTTAGTGGAGGTGGTGACGGATAGACTGTTGTTGTCATGACATTACAGGTAATCACGCGAACCTGGGAACTAAATGTATTATGTATCTCTACATGCTAAAGTTGATGTCACCCTAGAACCAGCCCTATGCACTATGGGCAGAAGCAATATTATTCTTATTTAGGATGCCAGATGAGCATATATGATTATAGTGGGTGCAGTTGTAGTCTGCTCTATTTTACAATGAGAAGTTGAATTTCCCTTGACTCTGGGATCCAAGTATAATCACAGCAAGTAGAAGGAAGAAGACAAAACAAGGGAAAAACCTTTTACAAAGTCAAGGAAACTAAACCAAGTGGTGCACACAGCAGATCCCACTCATGTCCTATAGTTCCAAGCCTGTCACCATGCTGCAACTACCATGGAGGGCTAGACTTATGTGTACTGCACTGGAGATGACAATAAAGGGGAGGAAAGGAAGTAGATTGTTATTCTTGGAATAATGTTAGAAACTGATCACTGGCAATTCAAAGTGAGCTATGATAGAGACCAAAGAATAACTATTCCAAGAATGGGAAATACATGAGTGAGTACAACTACTTATATACTGTTACAGAGTATGCACAGACCAGCTTAGGGCCAGTTTAGTGACATTATGGAATGTTCAAGAATGTTTTTAATAAGATGGAAATTAAATGTGATATAGTGATATATGTGAAATGGTGAAATAAAAAGAAAAATTAGATTAGATAAGAGAATCATGGGCTGCAAACAAGACAAGCAGGGTGTGGGTGAGTTGGATGAGCTGCAAAGAAGATGGGTGGTGTGCAAATGAACTGGGTGGGCTGCAAATGAGATCAGCAGGGTGTGAGCAGGTTGGCTGTAAATGAGACAGGTTGGATGGGCTGCAAATAAGACAAGAAGGATGTGAGCAAGTTGGATGTACTGTAAATGAGACAGGGTGTGAATGACATGGGCAGAGTGTGGGTGAGTTCAGTGGGCTGTAAATGATATGAGTGGGATGTGAATAAGATTGGCTACAGATTAAATGGATATGCTGCAAGTAGGTCAGATGGGCTATGAACAAGATAATGGATGTGAGCAAGTTAGGTGGACAGACTATACTAGTAGATGTTTGAGAAAGAGTCTCAGTCATCATTGATGAATATGGGTGCACTTGGCATCTATGAGGCTATAAGGTAGTCCTGAGTTTGGAAATGAAAGCAAGCAGGAATACCTTGAAACAAGCCTGACTCAAAAGTAGTTCACTGAGATCACATGACTTAGATTCATCTGCATCTCAACATCATAATCAACTGATATGAGATCTCACTTATCTCACTTTATTCAAGTCAGCCATGTTCCCTTTTAATGCATATGCATAAGATCCCACTTTTATGGAGACAACTGTGGTCAATGTATGTAAGTCAAGTCTACTAATTTGGTAAGTAGTTGGCGGCAGTCAAGCACAAGCTTCTCACTGAGAGTAATCTGGTGCAGTGGAAGTGACACCCTGGTTGATGCATTAGATACAACCATAACCGGGAGTTGGTTGGATACTCTAGTACTCACCACAGGCATGCTGACACTGCCAGATTCAGGATTGCTGAAGCGGCTCACAACTGGGCGTGTGGGCTGGATACCTGTACTTTGCATAGTAGCATCGCTTATGCTAGACCATCATACATCCCACCCCTAGAGTCATCTCCATTGATCCCGAAAAATTCTTATGACTATTTGAACAATGATCTCATATACTTGTGATGGTTGAGTAGGGCATGAAAGATGGGATGAGACTAGGAACTGGAGCAGACACATCACTAGGTGCTTGATCCAGGAAATTGAGGTGGTACAAGTGTTGGAGCGGTAGTAGTGAGGGTCGAATAAGGCACAGAAGCTGGGATGGGACCAGGAATCATGGCAGACATGACAACTTGTGTTACTGTAGGAACGAAACCCAATTCAGGAGCTTGGGGTGGTGCAGGAACATGTTATGGAGGAGTGGGTGAACCAGAAGCTTGTGCTATGCGATATTGTGTAGTATGAACTCGAAAACTTTTCTAGGTGGACACTTTTGTAAACTTGAATACAATCTATCTAAATTTGCCTAAAAAGTCAGGCCACCAAGGGATGGAGACTCAAGGTCTTGTATCTGTGAGTAATTTATGTAAACAACTCTAGTAGCAGTCTAGTTACCTATACAATTTTAGTATCCACTAGGATATTTGGCTTTCTTTGAGGAATTCAAAGGCCCATTGGCATCAACTGGACTTTCTAGGGCAGTCTGCTCATTCTTTTAGCCAAACCTCAAATACTGCATTACAGGTTTCTTTGCAACATGAATGGGGGTACTTTTACAATAATAATCCAATATATGGTGAATATCCAAATTCCAATCACATTTTAACCAGTAAGTTTGATAACAGATATTTATTTAGTATTTAAAAGCAATGTATTTCATAACATCAGATTATAAAACCCTTCAGTAGAGACAAATCTTGTTCCATCAATCAGCATAAGTTTATTTGTTTATTTAAAAAAATGTTTATATAATATTTTAGCTCTATCAAAATTTGATGCATCAGGTATGTTTCTGATGATATACAGTATCTTTTAAAAATTACTTTAATTTAAGACTTCATATGTACTATTATAGGTTTTATTTAATGTCTACAATAAAATGTCATTTCTGCCACAGTTTTCTCAGGATTCAATGTCTCATAGTCTCTATAATTCAGTCTTAGAATTTTTAATGATAGCCCAAGCTTCACATGATACAATGTGTAGAATGGTCATGCATAGTCTGAAAAATTCATCTTCTTATTGTTTTGATTTCCTGTAACTTAGGTATTCAATGCAATCAAGTCATTTCATATGTGTAAAACCTATTTTCACATTAACTTGAGTTCACTATCATCTTGCTATTTCTTACCATTTTCTTTCTCCTTATCATAGATTCTGGACTCTGGTCATCTGATATTCCACAGTCACATGTATAAAGTGATAAAATGCAGTAGGTAAAATGTTTGATATACATAAGTTAAGTTAAAATTTTGAAAATATATTATATATTATAACATAACTCAGAGATCTGGTTCACTATCCAGTGTATTTGATAGGCATGTATTACCAGCAGGTGGTTTTTTGTATCAAAGATCATGACTGACTTGCTGCTAAGCAATTTAGCTTCTAGCTCTGTCAACAAAAAATTTCAACTTATTCCACATATGGTATTTGATGGAATCCCAATATACTCCACACCTTGTCTATACCAACATCTTGTATGGCTGTTTAACAGGAGTACTTTGACATGATATGGCCAGTCCATCCAGTTTTAGTGACCTCTGCAAGGTGCACATCAAATTGTATCAACTTTGCCAGTTTTTAGTACTTGTATTAGTAGCTAATGCACATGCTTGGCAATGGTGTGTGGTTTGTCAGCCACTTTGTCAAGAGCTGCTCATAAGCCCATTTGCTACTCTACCTGCTAGCAGTGGGCATACTAGCAAAGGCATGAGTCCAAGAGAGGATGTGCAGATTTGGAAATATGTATGTATGGGAAGGGGCTCATTTGACTGCTAATTGGAAGTGCATTTTATCTCTCTTTAGTGTGCTTCTGCCTCTGATTGCCTAGTTGAGCACTGCTTGCTTCCAGAGTGGTGCTTTGGCAGTAGCAGAGGTGGCTTTAGCTTTAGGCCTGGAGAAAACAAGAAGATGTATTTTTTAAGTGGGCTAGAGGATGGTGATGGGACAAGCACTGGCTTATTGGGCTGCTCAACTGGCATCAGCTGGCAAGCCTGAAATCTCATATTAGTAACTTCTCTGAGCAGCTGCTGAAAATTTTCATTACTTTTATCCCCTGATTTAAACTCTGATATAGTGAGTGAAGATGATGGAAGTGATGAAATATTCATTTACAGTGATCTTGCACAGAGTGTAAAGAATGCAGCCATGCTAGCAAATTTAGTTCAGCTTTGTACTTGAAGTATTGTTGTCAGTGACTTGAAGAGGAGATGGGCACAAGCTGGCCAACCTGAAATTTTGAGCAAGCATATTTTTATCATGACCTTCCTATGAAGGAGTAGGGGAAGATTGATGAGGAACAGTGTCATAAATGGATAGAAAGCATGCCTAGACATATTGGAACAGTTATCAAGGCCAAAGGAAGTCATACCAAGTATTAGATCACCAAATTTATAAAAGTCAAACAACTGTCCGAATGAGTCATTGTTTTGAAATGGCTGCCATTTGATCAGATTGTATTCAACTCCCTGGAGTCCTGGATGGATAGCAGGCCAAGAGTAAGTACTTCATTTCATATACTTATAGTATACATAGTTTAGGGCAAGGGTTAGGGGTTATCAGGGGTTATCATGTTTAGTGGAAAATGAAACATGCGGACAGTTTTTTGAGCCATTGTACATCACACCATTCCTACCTTTGGTTTTATTTAGTGACATACTAAATATGCTATAGATATAGCTAGATTCCTACTACTAATATCTTAGTGACATATTGAGTATTCTACATCTTGTTTGTGTAACATTGCCAGCAGCTGATTAAATATTTAATAATGGGATTCAGTTTGTGTCAGAGAGTGTTCTGAAATCAGAGTGTAGTCAAAAGTTGGTTCTGAATATAAACTAAAAGCCACAAATTTTAAGGTCTGACAGAAGTCTGACAGCCAAATAGGCAAATTGCAACAACACTGCCACTCTCTACATCAGGAATATAGTGATTTTAGCCCTCTGCCCTTAATAAGAGAGCATTCTGTAGTACAATTAGGATAACCTATATGATCTGAGAGGTGTATAAACATGCCATAGCTACTAGTATCCAGACCATGCCCTTCAAATCCTAACATAAATTGCTTGTGTGTAATTGCACTCCCTCACTCCCCCTTGATTGATGTGTTTTGTCATGTCTTTGCACTTAGAGTCTCTCCCTTGTCCTCCACATCTAAGCACTCAGGCACTCCTATGACCTCCCTGTCTACATCTGCATCTGCAGCTTTGTGTGTGATGCTTTTATTTCATTTAACATCAATCTTGCCTCCTGGCTTGACTTCAATGTCCATGTGGTCCCTCAATTTAACCTAATATGATAGCCTGGTGCTAGGAGGGATGGGTGAAGATTATGCTGGGGATGTCAATGGCAATTACATTGGCAAATATAGGGGGAGTCATATATGCTATGGTTGGGTGGCAACAGATACCATTTCTTGTATAATGGCAGAGAACTTGTATTCAATAGGGCATTATTGGGACTGTGATCTGCATGCTCCAGGATGGGCACAATAGTGGAAATATATGAGGATGCAGGTAACCAGGGTATGTGGGGAGAACAGTGGGCATATGGTTGGACAAGTGAGGGTGTGAGTGCTTGCATGCTCAATAGAGCAGGTATACTATGGCATGTAATGATGCTGGGGTGAATGAGGATGACAGGAGTGAGTGGATGGGCAAGCAGACAAGGCTGCAGTTAAGGACAGATGGCAAGGGTAGGACATAATCAGTGGTACCTCCTGACCCCCAGCACCCCTACAACCACCTTGTCACTGGTCTCCTGCTACATCAGTTTGTGCATCACTGCAATATTATATTTTTATGATCCACTGCCATCAATGGCCATTGTTAACACCTTCCCAATCTGTTTTCTGTATAATGGCAACAAAGGCCATTATATTTGTTTCCAACCACACTTCACATTAACACTCACACTTCAAACTTTCTTTTATTATTATCCAGCAGCTTTCAATCCATCCCCACTATGTTCAAACCTAGGAACATACATGAGTCCTCCATTTTGTGTTGACAATTAAGGTTGGTGATATTATTCATTGCATGTTGTCTGCTGTTATCCAGAATTCCTTCCACAAATCATGCTGCATCCTGTTTCCGGTGTTGAGAACAAGATATTGTCTCTAGGTTGATCTGACCTTCATAGTCCCTATGTTCTACTCATTTCTAGTTTTTTTGCTTTGCTTCCCTGGTGTTCTTCACTATTGGACTCTTAGAGAGTCAGTTCAGGCATTTTGTTACAGTCTACCATTCATGCTTTCTAGACACACCTGCTGAAGGCACAGCTTATTATTGCACCTTCAGAGCCCAATAATATTGCCACATATCTACTATATTGTGCTTATCTATCACTGAGCTCCAATGGCAGCATATCAATAATCACAAAGGTTGCCATTCTAATGTGTAGGTTGCTGTGGATTCATTATACCTCTTGTTTGGAAACTTCATCTAAGAATGGGAGAATGCATACCACAAACCAGATAGTAACATTGAGTCCTTCACAACTTTGTTCATCCAGCCATGCTATTTGAAAACAGCCAGAAGGGGAAGCTCCATTTGAAGTTCAACAACAAGCATACCATAACTCATATCAATAGGCAGGGGGCCTGGACCAGCCCAATATTGCAGTGATACCACTCTCTTGCCCACAAAATTGGATTCATTCAACTCACTCCTGTTTATTTAGAAGTGAAACATGAGGTTTTCAATCACTCCAAAATCCTGCTTCTCTTTTAAAAAAAAAATACTGGAAGGCAGGGAAAACATCATGTTTCAAATGGACCTCTTTCTCCTCAATGCATCAAAAAGTCTTAGTAACTTGCTCCTTTTTGGGATGGAGGCAATCATATGGCCATCAACTCTATGGAGCAAGTACAACAATCCAAAGCAAATCTTGTCATTGCCTGGGACTGCATACCAGTGTTACCAGGAGTGGCAATCCTCCAACAAGCAAAAGTATGTATCTACTACCTCCTCTCACAAGAAGCTGAAAAACAATCACCAAGTCTCTGGGACAGAGGACAACTAGGTGTTATAGTTGGGCTCATTGTTTACATTTTTATTACTATATATCTACCAATGCAATCCTTGGGCTCCTGCCCCACCTTATGTTGTGTAATGTATTATCCTTGCCAACTTTGTCCTGCAACTCAAGTACTTATATTTCCTATTTTGTCTAAGCTTGCCTACCTAATCAAACCCACTTCCATCACCATTCAACCAACATGAGCTGCTTACCAACCTGTGCCCCATATTGCCCCATCAAATTTATTCTGACATTACCCTCAAAGCCAGTAGAAAAAGCAAACCACTAAAATTTTTCATTGTCATCATGCTTCTCCTTGCCATCACTCTTTACCAGCAAGAACATTATTGTGGCACAAAAATCCAGATCTCAGGATGACCATGTTTCCTCTGAGTCTCTTTCCTATGTCCTTACCTCCCAGATAAGAAGGCCATGCATGACAAGCCACTGCCTATGCTGCCCCACACTTCCATCCAGCAGGCATCCCAGCTGTACATGAAGTTCGAGGTGGGGAATAGAATATTGATGTAGAGATGGCTAGGATAGACTCAGGATCAGATACTAATGAGAACAAGAACCCTCCTATGGACAATCCACAGCCTACACAGGTCAGGGTATATGATCCATTTGTCAATGCTTCTTGTATTCAATTCATAAAGACTGCAAGCATTGCCAATATTCAGTATTTTTCAAACCAATCAAAGAGAGCTTGATTTGTAAACTCTGCAGGTAAGCCTATGCTTGCAATTGAATATTTACATTGAAATACATCATGTTGGAAGGAAAATTCATGATGCTAACCCAGCTGCATGGAAGGGAAAATACTCAACATGACATATATATATGCATCTATATGGCCAAGTCTGGAAACTCCACACTCCATGGCCATGTTGAGTGCTGGCATATGTACAAATACTTGGAACTTGTGGAAGTGCACTGCTGGCAATTTTTGCTTGATAGCATAAAGGAGGTGCTGGGTCTCAGTTATATGCTCACTGAACTGCAATGGCAAGGACTGTTTCAGGCTAGAGATGTCTAACAGAAGGAGGAGACAGAGTGTAAGGGGAGAACTAATATATGGGACATTCTAGTATGAGACAGGCTTTCCTTAGATGAGCTGGACGTAGCCCATGACAGGATCTGATAACACCAAGGAGGCTGGAACAGAAGGGGCCAATGATGCATTTAAGGCAAGAGAGAGAGAATGGACCTAAGTAGTGTCTTTCGTGCACTTCCAATTCAATATAACTGAGCAAGAAATCCATATGTTCAGGAGCTGATTTGTGATTGGGAGGCATGAAAGTAGTTGAAATCAGGGACACTGATATGCCAGTCAAAACAGATGCCTTTTGGCACATTCATGAACTTCTCCAAAACACTGGCTGCAGAGAGAAGTTCTTTCCACTTTTTCCAATGAAAAGGGATAATAACTGGGAGAAAACCATTAGAGCTTGCAATCTTGTGCTGAGTGTGCAGCTTCACATTGGACACAAGCATGTTTTCTGGAGCAAGAGGAGTTAAAACTGCCATGACCATTCTAGTGGAAGCAAAGTTGCTTACTACTAGCTGTCTGCCAGACACCATTTGTGAGGGAGAGAAAATTGGTGGTGGTGCCACAAGCATGATTAATATAGGAGAAGCTGCCACAAAAGATGCAGCAGAAATAATGGCTGGAAGTGGATCAAAAGGGAGCTTCACCTGATGGGCAGGACCCAGAGGACAAGGACCAAAAGGAAGAATCAAATCTGGAGGTGGAGGGGCAGGAATAGGTTGTGAAAGTGGAGGTTGCCACAGGATGAAAGGAGGAGACCCCTTTCATACTTGCATCCTCCACAAACTGGTCTCAGACACCCTCCTGTCAGGTGGATGGGTTGAAGAATGTGTTGTAGACATAGCATCTTCATAAACAGATGTTGCAGGCGAGGTAAAGCTGAAACTTGAATAAGAAGTTCACCTGGTTATAAACTAGATTGAAATGTGCAGCCCACATATCTTCCACCTGGTCTACAAGGCCAGGGAGGAACTGATGGATGCAGATAATCAAGCATGGGTGGGCATGTAGCCAATCTTGGACTGTTATGGATGGCTCTTCCTTCTCGTTAAGTTTTAGAGTGAAGAGAGTTTTAAAGAGCCCCCATCACTAACTGAGATATTCTGGAATAAATTGTCTTTTGTGGATGTTGTGATAGCAAGAAGGAAAGTCATGGACCAGTTAGCTTTCATGATTGTAATCACCTTGGATGGAAAGCTGAGGTTATAGCCACTGAGTAGGATTGGGTTTGAAGGAATGGCATGGATAATGGAGGCAGCCATCAAGGTGAGCTGGAAACTAGGCAACAATGAATGAGAGGAAGGGTTGGGGAGATCTGGAGGAGAAGGGAGATTAGCACAGAGTGGAAATTGGACATGAAGAACGACATATTCATGTTGATAATTAGGGACTATGTTCTCTTCTTTGTAATGAGTGATCTGGGAAACCACAAATTGATTTTGATAGGTGATGATGTCATTCCATTGTGCCTGTGACAGCTGGTGCCAGATCTCATCGTCCATGAGAATGGACTCCATGGTGATCTCTGCATCCATGGGGGATTTGATACTGGGCAGTTTTTTGGAGAGGAAGGTGGGGGTGTAGATTGCAATGTATTCCTCCATCTTTTTATCCCAGTTGATGAAATCCAGTTGGATTCTAAACTATCTAGTATAGGAGTATGTCTATGTCTTTGACTGCCTGACAAATCAGTCACAGTGGCTATGGGCTTGCACTTGCGTCACTCGGCACTTGATTATAGTAATGGAGCATGGAGTGTATTATGTTTGTAGAACTACAAATCGACTGAACATGAAATGAGACATGGCATGGATGCAGGACAACAAGAACATCAATGATCTACTACTCGCAGACCAGCCACCCTGCCGGTTCCTCTCTCAACCCCAGACACAACTGTGCCTGCAACTCTTCATGCTCCAATGGCTGCAGGGGATATGCATTCATGATACTCACAAACATCAACAGAACTGCAGGTGCTGCTGATGCATTCACATACAGAGATTGTGGTGGTGGTGGTAATGGTGTGCTTGCGTTGGCATGATGTGGCAATGTGGAGCCACTCAGATTCAGATTCAGCAGAGTGGGAGTAGTGGCGTGATGTTGTGTTCGACAGGTGAGAGGTGCTGCTGTGGGATGCATACTGTATATGTGTTTCCAGTCCAATGTTTTGCTACTCAAGTGTACACTTGGTTCTATTACTCCACACTTTTCACTTTTAATTACCTTTTCAATTTACAATTTTATAATCAATTCTCCTTGTTCTCTTTGTTGCTCCCATTTGTCATTTATTTGTCTGATTTATACAAGTAATATTGTAGATGTCATTCTCATGCTCCTTATTTGTCCAATTACCATGGAAGAATTCTCTTACTGGATTGATTTATTCTCAAAATACTCCAAAAAATGTGGTCAAATCTCATTTTCTAATGTCCTTCATTTGCCTTTGTCATCTTAATAAAAGTTGTTCTAATTATTTCCATGATTTTACATTTGCACATGTTTGTTGGTTCATTCATTATCATCTAAAATTATATGTCAATCATCACATGATCACTTTAGCATATGTACATATCATCTAATGAAGTCAATTAAAGCTGTGTGAAGAAATTACTGAAAATGGAAGCGCTGTCTGCCAGTGCTGACCTATAAGTTGTCATCTGCTAAAAAAATTCCAAATATCAGCAAACATATTATGTGTTGAAATATATACTCTTTGCCAGTGATTATGCTTTTTTTATTCTTTTCAACTCGAAGATCTCTAATGGCCTTCAGAATGATTACATATATAAAGCATACATTTCAGACTGTAAACCACCATGTGAGATGTAAGTGTTGCACTCACCACTCTTTTTGCCACACCTGTTCTGAATGATCAGACTTTTCACCATCTTCTAATTTGGAATTATACCAGTTGCTGTCTTTTTGGCTGTAGGTTCTGTTAGCAAGCTAAGGATGCATAAGTATTTCAAATATTTACACACCTAATCTCTCTGCTCTGCACACATTCTTGCCTGTGTCTGTCAATCATATGTACATGATAATTTTCACTTTCTCTACCTCAACCTTTTCAAATATCTTTTGCCTGGCATCTTGTGGTCTGTGCACTTGACCAGATTCAAATGTGTAATGGATTTTAATGGGGACTTGTCTTTCATCAGCTTCTACAATTCTCTTTCTTCTTCTTCTGTTGTAGTTCTGGGAAAAAAGGGAATGTAATCCATCACATTGTAAACATAAGGTCTTGATAAATGATGACATTTTTTATGTTCTTGATGAGATCATCATGAGGTGCATGAAAAGCTTTTCACTTTGGACCATCATAGCTAGTCATCATGACAGAGGTGAGTTCCCCAGTCCAAAGCATTGTCCGTGGTATGGTTATGGTCACTCACATGCTTACTCAGGTTGTGATGTGGCTGGAACCGCTGGCAAAGTTTGCTGTAAAGCAATGCAACAGCAAGAAATGCAGTCATATGTGGAACAACTATCTTAATGTGCTGCTGGCATGCACAGGAGAGGACAGCTTGAAGAAAGAAAAGGTGAGCAAGATGATCGTACAACATGCTGGCATGTTGTGCAGGCTCACTCAAAACCTACTACTGATCCATCATGGCCCAGCTGTTGGTTGTGTTTGTCATGCATACAATCTGGTTGCCTTTGCTTTCACTCTTGATATCAACCATAATGTCTTGCTTGTCAATGCATTGGATATCAGTGTGATGAGTGTAAAAACTGCCCCATCATGACATGGTGTCTCAAGTGATGCCACCTATGTTCTTGACAATCTCACCCAACTCTCCCTGAGTGACCAGCCTTCATTGGTGGCATGCAGCAGCTTATAATCAGGTTTGCAGAGGCTGAATGGGATTGTCTGTTTGACAAATCATCCATATCCTTTGAGCCAAATTTCAAATTATTCAAGTAGTATTTGTGAAGACATTCTATCTCCATATTGTCCACCTCCATCTTCTCTATGGTCTGAATGATATATTGTAGACTTTCTGCACAAAAGAAATCAACCTTGACTTTAGGGTGCTTGCCACAATAGAGGCAAACACCACCTCAATCTATATTGATGATCTTCTCTTCGAATTGTAGCTTCTTTCATTTTCTTTCTTTCTTTCAGGTGACTTTCCCACAGTCAGTGCAATGTTCCCATGGCGAACTGTTTGTCAAGTGTTTGTCAAGTGTTTGCTTTTTTCTTAATTCATTCCAATTCATTCCAATCTTTCTCTCTAATGGACAGCTTATGTACGTTTCTAAATGACGTCTACATCATTTCTATCCCCTTTACCCAGTAGTGACTCATTGTGACTCGAGATCACCCTAGAACCTAGGGGCTACCCTAGGACCTGTTGGTCTGTGCTCGCTTTAGTCCAGTATAAATACTTGCTGCCATGTACCATGACTCCTTAGTTAGTTCTATGCAATCTTAGTGTTGTTTCAAGTCACCACAAGTCCCTTGAGCCCCTTGTGTGTGCACTAAGGGTAGACCGGATAGTGAGACCCCTGAATAAGTCTTGTACTACTTTTGAAGTACATTCAGAGTAGTTACTATGCAACTAGTGTAACACTTAGCAGCCCTTGTGTTTGATGGACTGTAGGGCATGGTTCAGTGCTGAATATGACTGGACACAGGTTTGCGTGAATGGAAAGGTGTATCAATTTGGAATCCATTGTATAGGAAAAACATGACCTTTTGAAATGATATCTAATAGGCATGTAGACAGTCTCAACTGGAATTTGTGACAATGTATGTTTGAATTAGTCCTTGCTTGTGCTGGCTGTCATACTCTTTGCCTCTCTGCACAAGTGACTTCCAACCCTGCCATCCACCTGCCATCGTACAGCTCCAACATCTAACCACAGAGGACTCTGAATCTTGCAATATCTGAGTTCAAGCAGTCTGCATGCCATGGTGACCATGGATTGTGTTTGCTTTAGCGTACTGTATGCTTTGATGTTGTTGACCAATTCTTCATTGCTAGGGGAGCTTGTGTTATGATCGGTAACAACGCTACATGCTTACAACAGACTTAGTTGTTTGCTCTCCCTTTTTATGATCACCTGACCAGATCACCTGACCCTTTATTCCCCTTCAACTGTGCAGGCTACACCATCAGTCATAGAATATACACTGCACCAGTTGCAACGGACCATATATAGTTATATTGTTCCCACATTCATCTTCGTGCTGTGCACGCTTCCCTTTCATTTCCATTACATGCACCAACAGCATGTTACGCTTCTCTTCCATTATACCTCATGCACTAACACATGTTCTTAATCTCTATTATCTCATGTCTATACCCTATGCCCTACATCGGTAGATCCGATACAAACATGTACATACAGTATTATGCTATATAAACCCCAAGGCTAGTACTGGCATCCCCAGTCTAGTTCTCTTGGGTTTTCCCCTCTCAAGTCGGACTCAGTAGTTCCTCCCTTTCCTTTCAGTTGACACTCTTGTGATAACCTGAAGTCAATTCATTGACTTGTTTGGGTTGTTTCAGCTTGTGTGTGTCGAAAACAATTCTCTTGTTCTGGCAGTGGCCTGGCATGCTGTCAGCCAGCCAAGCATGTCCATTGCCAACCAGTAGGCATCCCACATAATGCACATGATTGCAGGCATTTCCAAGCATGTGTTGTGGTTGAGGTGGAGATTAATGATGGACTTTTGCAGCATCTTGTATGTATATATACCATGGTCTGACCTGAGAAAAAAAAAAAAAAAAATGGCAATGAATAAGTGTTGTCTAGTGTTGTCTGGTCATCTTACTGCCCAATTTCTTCTTATACATGTTGCTTAAAGTCTTGTCCTCCTCAACCGGATCAGAATGTATGGCTTTGCTGGATGACAGCCTTTCCATGTCTGATGTGATGGTGTGAGCGTCAAGTGGATGTGCATGTTGGATGACCACTTTTACCTTTGTTGGCTGTGGGGGAAGAACTCCAGTTTGATATGGGTTGGCTGTCCATGGTGTCTAATCATGCAATGGCTGGTGACATGTCAGCATGGACATTCATTCCAAAGGTAGTTATTCCCTTGTTTGGTTTTTTTGGAATTGACATCACCCACTCCTCATGCGTCATCTCTGTCATGTCCTGTTCCCAGTCAGCATTCTGAAATCCATTGTTTGTATCCACGATCTCTGTCTTTATAATGATGGGTGGATTTGGACACCTCCATCCTATTGATGTTCATGGCATTTTCTGTGATGGTACTGAACATGTCTATTGCAAGCACATGCTGTACTGTTGTACAGAGGAATTTGGAATTTGTTTCCTTTGTGCTCGAGAGGCTGAGGCTGTCCAGTGCTATTGTGTCCATGATGGTGTCTTGGGGCTGCTGGCCATCCATTATGTCTCACATTCCTGCTCGCTTGCCACCAGATAATTACGTTAATGGACGGATAGAGATGTGTCTTTGCTGCCAATCAGGAAGGCATTTGAGTGACACCCAGGAATTGCATGACCTGGCACATGGACTGGTCACGCATGGCCTCGCATTGCATGGCAGTGAGCAGACCTGAGGGTGGCATGAGCACATACCAGCAGAAAAGTCATGAATGTGTTGCACAACTCAGACATGATCTGATCATCACCTATTGAGACTGAAACCTGGGGTCATCATGCCAGTGACCAAGTCTGAGATGTGCTTGATGTGCTCTTCCAGCATGGCATTTGCAGCAGCCTGACATACATGACGTTGACGTCCAACCTGATTTTGGATGACATGTGAGAATGATCTACCTTGATGTCTGCACTGTTCTGATTCTCAGACCTGGACATGGGCATAGGATAGCAATAATCAAAGGCTGGGGATGAGGCTTTATTTGTACTTGTTTATTCTTTTGCTTGATCGGGAAGGTGATAGTCAAGAGTCAAGAGATGTCCTGCTCCAATACACACACGCTCACAAACATATATGTAGTCATAGAAAGGCTTACATAATCAAATTCCCACGCTACAAGGATACATACAGTGATTCCTCGTTACACTGTGTTACAGACAGGAAAGGATGTGTCCAACTTGCACATTTGCTATCATCAATACATAGACAAAATGAATTCGGTCCTCAGTTCCACCAGCCCATCACATCCTTCATGACATCTTCATGTTTGCTCCTGATCAGTGTTGATGCACATTCCATGTACTTCTTGAACCACTGTGTCTTGGAGCCATCGATTCTGTTGAGGAGGGCCATGATGAACATTGCTTGTGGCTGTGTTGTGGTTTCCTACATGAAAGTTTGCACACTGTCGACAATCTTGGTGGCCTTGGATAAGCAAGCAAGTTCCAAAAGACTATGCAGCATGTACAGCATCACTGGCATGCAATGGAAAAAAAGATCCACCTCATTGTGTATGGCTTGCTGAAATGCCTTCCAGCTGAAGTCCATGGTGACTGTGGGATCAGCTCATCAATTGGTGGCATGGATTCTAAGTAGACGTTGGAAGATGCCTACCTTCAGACATGTCGACATTGTGGAGATCGAGTTGGCGCATGCAGGGAGCGGTTTGTGCCACCTCATCATTTGCATGGCCAGCTTCTTCCAAGCGATGTTTTGTACATTTGAATGCCTGGACCTTGGTGGCCTTTCCTTTGGCCAGGCTTGCTGATGGTGTCTCATCCTCAGACAAGGATGGAATTTGGACTGTTGTGTGTGATGCATGTCAGTGTATGCTACAGTGCGCAAATTGTTGCAAAACTGCGCCAACTTACCAGACATTCGCATCTGTTGTGACACTATGCATGCAACGTGGTGTCAGCAGATTGGATGTAGGCTTGCGCAAATCCACGCATGAAGACATACCAGGCTTTGTGACATCAGACGGTCCAGCCTGTGGTGCTTGATTCATCTCAACATTGCTGTTTTCAATGAATTCACATGACTTGAACTTGTTCCTCTTGTTTTGTGCTTTCAGTTGGGCTGTTAGGACTGCTTGTGCTGATTGGACCACCTTGACCTTCTTGTATGCATTTCTGAATGCTGCCTCCTTGACTTCCTTCTCTTTGCGCTCTTTGTGCTCTACATTCCACAGTCACATGCTGTCATCCTTGTAGGAACATGACGCTCCCAGCTGTGCAATGTGTGTCGCTGTCTCTACACCAAGCAACTGACCCAGCTCTGTAGTACTCATGGTGGGGGCAGTGTCATCGGATACAACTCATTCAAGTGCTCGATGGATTGGTTTTCCATGTCAAACATCTCTGTCAGTGCTTGGATGTGATACACTGCAGCCTCTGGATAAACTTTGAGAGTCTGTCAAATGCCCAGCATGGATTAGCACAAGGCCATGCTGAATGAAACAGGAAAAACCCTTACATTGAGGAGTTCTTCAAGTTTTTCTTGCACGGCAGGGATTGCTTTTTGATTGAGGCCCAGACCCAACTGATCAGACATGACAATCTTGACAATCCACTCCATTTTGCAATTGTTGCACATGTGTAGATTCACATATTCTTGGAGACACACATTTTGATTGCCAACACCTTTATTGTCATCCAGCTGAAGGGGACCATGCACATTGTCAAGCTGTGCATCTGAATCTGCGATCTCTGGCCTTGTGAGAACTCCATCTGTCCAACTCCATGATTTCTCTGGGTGGACAGCCTTGGTCCAGTGGTCAAGAATAGCGCCCAGCTCTTCGCAAAACAGCCAGGTTGTGTTGTTGACCAGCACTTCAGCTCTAAGCTGATGACTTCTGAAAATGGGGACCATGTATTTGATCAAGGTTTCTGCTTTATTTAGCTTGGCATTGTTGAGCCATGGAAATGCCGTGTGACGGAGTGCACGGGTGAGGTATGACAAAAATTTGGCCTGCAACTGAATGGTGTCAGGAGCATTAGTTATTTTGATGTGAGGGAGGACAAGTTGCTTTGAACCCTTGGACACAAGGATGGCGGTCTTCAGAGTCTTCTCATGCAGCTTTGCTGGCAGTCTCCAGGTAGCTCTGGATGCCCATCAGGGAGGTGCACCTCTTTGACATCATCAAAACATACATCTGGAGGCATGCATCAGCTCAACCAGCACAGTCTTGCGATAAACTGTGCTGCTTACCCCTTGGATGTCATCTCGGCCTAATTTCTCCTGGAGCAGATTTTTGAGCGCCCACTTGTGATCCACCCACATGGGTGGATGCTGCACCAGCCCAAAGCCAGACAATGGCTCAATCCAATGAATGATTGCACAAGCAGTTAGTTTTTGCATGCACGGGAATCGTGCAAACTCACCTGATGTATGGATGTTGTGACCACCTCTGTCTACCTGTGTAGGCTGTTGAGAAACGCCTTGTTGTGGATGGGAAAGAATTTAAATAGGCGCTTTGGATAGAGTTTCTCAAATATGCCTGCTTGAAGTGCACACAACTTTCCTGGCATTGCTTGTTTTACACACTCTGCACTGCTAGACAATGTTGCAATGATGTTGAGCTAGATTGCTGTCAGCATGCTCAACGACCTCTTGCCAAAATTTCTGCAGCTTCCTCATATATGCAGCTTCCTCAATGTTGATGTCTGATCCAAAATACTCCATCATCTGTGGATGCGGTTTGCTTTCGTGCTTGAACCCCTTGAGCATATGATTCGTGATTGCTTTTGTCCAAACAGCAAAGTAGCTCCTGTCCTGTTGAACAACAGTCTTCGTGCTGGCTTAGGGATCTGCTTTTTCAGCTGCTCTTTGACTGCATGATACTGGATGACAAAAGTGTCCAGGTGCTCCTCTTTGTTCTTTTGTGGGACGTCCAGAAACCCAATGGGTGCTGCAAGAAAATCCAAGATCTCAGAGCACTGGTTGATGAGATGAACCAGCAGCTGAGGGCCAAGCCAGCATGTGGTTGGTTAGCATGGTTTTTACTCCAGGATGCAACAAGGCACATACACTGATGCCATTTGGAAACGATGTGTACATGGTGCGAATGGATAACCCACCAACCTTGCTGCTCTCACAGTTGCAAAAGTGTTTGTAGCGAAACAGTTCAAAGATGGCATTGAAAAATCTTTGATCATGGAGGATCTTTCCCAACATTCCCATGTTCTTCATCCCGCTCCCGGTAGTGTGACCCGCAGTCAATCTGGCCGAGTCGATGTAGCTACGGCGTGAGGCTGCTGTTGGAATGTCCAACAAAATATTCATGATGGTGTTCAAGGCATCGCTGTCGCTGTCTTGGTGTGTGGGCAGGAGGACCACATTGGACGCAATGTGGTGTTTGTTTCAGCAGAGTGCTCTCTGCATGGTCATTGATTAAATCTGGAATCAGCACAGGTTAGCACAAATCTGTGCTGGTCATCTCGTCCTCGCATCGTACATACCCATGTCCAGGAACCGCATGAGCCATACACCATTCTGGACAATCACATCAGCTTCTGCAAAGGCCACTTTGTGGGCCTCTGTCTTCTCTGGACCATGTATTTCATTGAGTAGCTCTAGCCCTCACTTGCGATTGTTGAAGGCCTTATTAACCCAGGGAGATTTCGTAAGCATGAAGTGGAATCAATGGTTTCCATTGTATAATAGTGACATCGATTTTGCAGCTTGCAGATGCCATTTTGCATGGTTTGTGTAGGGAATGCTTGTAGCAGCCTGGAGCGAACAGAGCACCACATCTCTCCGGTGAACACCCAGGTCCATGACATTGATGAGCAAATGATTGTAGAGGCTGTGTCAATCAACTCCCTTTATGATTCAATCATACACTCTTCATCAATCTCACGCAGGTTGACCTCCCTGCGTTTCATGGTCGGACCACAGTCCAGGTCGGTCTCATCCATGACATTGACCAGGGCGTAACCCAGCGTTGCCTCCTCCACCAGAGTTGTGATGTGATCCACCAACTTTTGGACTGCACTTTCCTCCACATTCTTGACTGTAGGCACCTGTGCATCCTCTGAGCACAACGCGCCATTGCATGTCTGTTCTACTTACCAAGTGGAGGCTGCTTTGGACTAGATGAAACATCAGTGCCGTGGATTTGCGCAAGGCCGCACCGACCTGCTTACCTTGGTTGTCTTCGTGGCCTAAAATACACGATTAGCATTTCCATTTTGTGTTTGAACCATCCAACAGTCACAGCTCACCTTGTCCTTGACAGGCTTGGTCACCTTGACCCTTGCCCTTCACATTCAGACAGCTTACATGTAGCTCGTCTGAGACCTGTCGTCCTCCATAACCATTTGCTGATGCTAATTGCTGTGTGAGTAAAGCCAACTTTGCAAAGAACACACAGATGTGATCCATACCTGAGTTCGCTGGTCCTGCATCCAATGGATTCCATTGAGTGACGCAGGTTTGCGCATGGACTGCGCTCGACTTACCTTCAAAGCGTGGGTCACATAGTAAAGCATGGACCCTACTGTTATGCTAGTTGCATAGTAACTTTATTCTGGGGTCTTGCTATGTGGTCTACCCTAAGTGTGCACACTAGGGACTTGAGGGACTCACAGTGACTAGAAATAATGCTAAGATTGCATAGAACTAGCTAAAGAGCTATTGTACATGGTGGCAAGTATTTATAGTAGACTAATATGAGCACAGACCAAGTGGTCCTAGGGTAGCCCCTAGGTTCTAGGGTAATCTCGAGTCACAGTGAGTCACCATAGGGTAAAGGAGATTGAAATGATGTAGATGTCATTTGGAAATGTAAGCTGTCCATTAGAGAGAAAGATTGGAGCGATTCGGGAATGAAGTGAACATTTGACAAACAGTTGACATCTGAACAGTTGACAAACAGTTCACTGTGAGAACATCACGCTGACCGTGGGAAACCAAAGGAAAGAAGACTATAACTCGAAGAGAAGATTGTCAATGTAGATTGAAATGGTGTTTGCCTCTATGGCAAGCACCCTAAAGGCATCAGGGGCTCCATAAAAGGTAATAGGGGAAAAGGCCCCTGACAATAGCAAAACTGTAACACCTACCTGACCCTGACATAAGCACAACAACAAAGAAATAAATGGATGCAAGGCATGCTTGCCTGGGTGCTGGTATTGGTGGGCTGGGGTTCAGTAGACTGTGGCATGGCATGAGTTTGCACAAGACCATGCTGCCTTCTTCACTTACCCTGATGTTGATCTAATGATGAACTGTGTGAGCAATGCAACAAGAACAACCAACAATAATATAATATACATTTGTTATTATTAGGTTTGTTTGTTCTTGTTTATATATTTTCCAAATGAGGAAGGTGATGGTTCAGGTTCAAGAAGTGTTTCAGCATAGCCACATAAAACATTTTCCTTTTGTAAAATTCCCACTGATTATATAATCATGCCTGATCGCGTTGACACAAGCCAAGTTGGCCATCCGATCATGAGATCCTCATATATACTCCCCCTTATTTGGTTGTCAGATCCCACAATGACAGTGCCTAAGACTTGGCTTGCAACACAGCAAGTAGCATTCCCATGATCCATCTCACACAACTTGCATGTATGTATGTAACCCCCCCACCTCCTGGCATGGCTTGTGCAACACTACATTTCCTGCTCTGACTGCATCTCCGCATACCACATGAACAGGTTGAGGAGATTGCTGTGACCTTGTGCCCTTGGTACATCCATCAGCCAGTTGGCAAATGCCGCCAGATGCCGCCAGATTTCTCCCCAGCCCTGTGTTGAAATGCATCTCTGCTCACATTTTCAGTGCAACATCATGAAACACGGCAAACACCACAGGAGCAATGAGGTCCGTATACTGGCATTCAATCTTGGAACCCTTTCTTCCAGCCTTGGTGAACGTCAGGTGAAGGTCATCACTGATCTGTGGCACATGGCATATGAAGCAGATCTTGCTGTGATGTTTGAGATTGTACTTGAGCTTGTATCTCCACTCCTTGTATGAGTCCCACGTCTCTCAGAGCTTGTCTCCAAAGCAAGGGCAGCTGGTCAACCCGTGATGATGGTGGGCAGGATTGCTAGGATCATGGAAGAGACAGATGCCACAGAGGTGCTGACAGGATTGAAGGGCATGCTGGATGCGCTCCACCTCTCTCAGCTTGCCAACCTCGCGTGTCGCTCTGAGCACCTTGGCGTGTTCCGTGGCCATCCGTATGTCTTGTGGACGATGGTCTGAGTCTCACTGACAGACTGAGCATCATTGGTTGGCCTTGTTCTCAAGAATGATGTGATGCCATATCGCAGACAGTGTTTGGAGCTGTACAGGTAGAGATGATCCAGCATGGCCTGCTCATTGTCTTTTTCCAGCTCATCCTCCTTCCGGCTCTCCTTCCATGATCTGTTGGGCACCAATGTGTGACAAACTGCTGGGGCGCTGACGCGTCCCGCTTGACCTTGTGCTTGGATGTACTCCAGCATGTTGAACGACTTGTCCACATGCAGGACCAGGCACATGTGTGGGTGGTCGTTGCCAGTGCTGAAGGCAGTGTGGCGATCATCACTCTGCTATTTCATCCCTCCCTCCAGGCATTGTATTCCCTCTCACACTCCTCGTCATTCATGGTCTCCTTGTGTCCCATGTAGTGATGCAATCCAAAACTGCGAGCCAGCTCCATGCACAAACCCACGGAAGGCATGAAGACGAGGCCACGGTTGTGCTGTCCCCACATGCGTTCATGCTCTTGCACAATCTGCCTGGCCCGTGTAGGGATGTCCGACTCGCTGTCCAACTTCTCCAGCAGATACTTGAGCTCTGGGCGGTTGGGTGGCATCTGAACATGACCTTGTCTGACAAGAGAAGGTATGTTGTGGAGATCCGAGCGATGAAGGAGGGTGGAATGGTGACGCTGAGCTCAGAACACACATTGTGGACGTGTTTCAAGGGTTTGCGATAACCCTTTGTGACGAGCGGGATGTCCGCCTTATCTACGATTATGCGTGTGAGGGGCTTGTGATGAACGAGGCTGCGACGCCAGTGCCATGCGCCAGGAGGCCGTTTGCCAGGGACTTGTCTGCAGAGACGATGATCAGGTGAGGTTCAGTTCTGCATTGGACTCGTAGATCTGGTATGCCACCCTCATCTCTGTGGGTCTCCATCCATAGTCCATGATGAGAGAGTTGAGGGGAAGCATGAGCACCATGGCCATGTTGACCTCCAGCATGCTGGGCATGATCGCCAGCATGGGCTCTCCTCCTCCTTGTGGGTAAGACGACCATGAGGTTTTGTCGACATTCGAGCACAGCAGTCATGGTGTCCTGCTGTTCTGTTGATCTCCACTTGATGGCATCATTTTCTAGCAGCACTCGCATCACCCCCAAGGCCTGATCCGAGGGACGCTGCTGTTGGATGGGGCATGTGGCTGGCTACTGTATGAGAAACCTGGCAAAGCCTCCTTAGGGCGAGGCTGGCCTTAGTCGGGTCGTTGATGCACTTTGAATTGGCTGTCTTGGGCCAGGACATGGTCCACATCTTGAGCAACACTGAGTGTGTCTGTTGGACAACGAGCGGTCACTCCACCTCGTCCTGCAACATGTCCACCAGGTCAGCCAGCACCAGATTGAAATCGTCCACATTGAGCCACATTCTGTGCAACAGCATGGAGAGGAGGCAGATAATGGGTGTGATGTACTTCTTCATGGTGGTCTTGAGCTGGTGCTTGTGGAACAGAGTGTTGGAAATGCCGCTTTGTTAGATGGCATGGTCTGAGCGTGAGCTTGTGCAAGGGTGTGCTCAAAGTATAAAGACTCACGCCTTGATGGGATCTGGTGAATTGAGACACTGGAGCACCAGTTTGTCTGTCGTCTTGATGAGTGCCAGTGCTTCCTCAAATACTGCTCCATGACTGCACACAGACTTCCATGGTTGGGATGATCAGGCTGTGGCAATGCGATGGAGTGATGTATCTGCTGGATGGAAAATCCACATGCCGCCATGTGCTCGTGCCAGTGTGTGGTGCATAACCAAGCAGGCAGACTCCTCTTCAATGATGACCTCCCAGAGTGCGCACTGACCTCCCTTTCCCTCTGCCTTCATTCTCTGTGCCTTGCATGCTCGCCATTCATGAGGAACCAGCACCTTTGAATGACATTGGATGTGGTGCTCCTTCATGTTTTTGGCTTTTGTGAGCATCATTGAATACTGACTGCAAGCGAGCATGTCCTGTATGGAGAGACCATGCACAATGGACCTCAGGCCCAAAATGCTGGTTGGTGGAGATGGCGCCAGCTGAAGCTCCCTTGCTGTGCTGTCAAACCGTCCTTCATGAAAGGCAAGGAGGGACTCTGGATGTTTGTTCGGAATGTGGCCATGTGCCATCAATGTGGGAATGACCTCCTTGCATAGCTGACAGAAGAGAAAGTGGAACTCGGCATTGACTGCCAGATTGAGACTGGCCAAGAAGGGGTGATGAATGAAGGGCAATGTTGCGGTGTTGGATGGGGAAGCTGTTGAACCTGCGACCAAGGAGGTGTTGGAGATGTCTGATCCTTTTTGGTGCTGTTGAATGGTCATGTCTACAAGAGACTGTCATGTCGGAGATCAGCATTGCATGTGTAGCTCAGTATGCCTGGTCTTCTAATCATCAAGGTCCTCTAGTCCTAGCGTCTTTCAATGCTGATGGGAGAGGTGGGGTTGAGACCGCGAGGTGATGTGATGTCCATCTCAGACATGGGCCTTGTGCTCTTTGTCTGTCTCTGGCATGAGTCTCTGATGGGAGGATGCATGCTGGTCATTCGTACATGCCTGATCATGTTCCGTGCATGGTGATCTCATAATGGCATCTTCAGTCAGTGTGGGTGAAGGTGTTGATGGATCCTGGCTTATCTATGTTACAGGTCACCTTGGCCCAACAATATTTGCACCAACATGGTGTAATGTGCCAAAATATCAGTACTGATTGGCAAGCTCTCCTTGTAGGTGAGAACCTGTGGTCAGATATGTCCAATGGTCCAATGTAGGAGCAGGGGCAGACAGTGACTGTGATCTCATAAGCCATCTGGAGTTACGCTCAGCACTGGGGGTAAGTGGTCAGTTTCTTCTTAAATCATAATTCATGCCCATGAATGTGGTCCTTGATTTTAATTCTTAAAAAAGCATACAGCGATGGAGTGCCTGTTCATAATGGATGCGATGAGTCACTTCACCAATTCCAAATTAGAGGCCGAAGTTGCTCGAGGAAATGGACTGACTGCCCGTAATCGTCCCCAGTGGTTCACAAGCATCTCACAACATCTGGAGGAGCTGGTATCAGAATGGACTCGCGCACTTCAAATCTTCTTTTTAGAGAATCCATGTGAGGTGCACCATTCTTTCTGGCCAGTGAGAAATTATTTAATGCTGACATTCCAATTCATCCAGAGTACAGAAATAACTGCTGTACTTCTTGGATGCACTTTCACCACTATTCATCTTGTCATCCAAATTGTCATGGATCCTTAGGGAAGTCAGCTGGCAAGTGAACTTTTGCTTTTGCTTTTGCCCCAGCCACTTGCTCATCAACTTTGCTTGTTGCATCTATGTCTGATTCAATTTTGTGGTGTACAACAGAGTGGATAAGATGGTGGATGGTCCCAACCTCTCATTTCAATACTCTTCATCAGTCCACACTTGCCAGAAATGATTTGCTTCACTGTCATCAGTGAATTTAAGGGCCTCAAAATTCATTCCAATGCTCCGAACTACAGTCATCAACAGATTTTGTTTCAAGCTCCTGGCACTAGTGGAACAATCAGAAAGACCGGAAACATTGGAACACTTTGCACATATTTCTTTTCTCCGTTGAGGTACATGTGTGCCCCAACAAAAAACTATTTAAATCCTGTATTTTACTTCCAAATACCTGAGTTGTTTTCGCCCATTTTAGGTTAGGTTGAGGTGAGTTGTTGACTCTTTCTCAATACTTACTCTTAAACTAATGTACCTTAGCTTTGGTCTACTCTGGTATTTCTAGCTCCGTTTCATATCAGACCTCCACATCTGACAACATGTTCAATAATCTGTGAAGCGAGAAAAGCTAGGTTTTCTTGAAGGTTTTCGTAGGTAATTCCATTCCGAAGATCATGTTTCACTCACACATATGTTATGAGTTGTACCTCAGCCATCTCTGGCCTTGTTATTACTTGTAAACGCTTCACGCTCAGCTCGTTGAATGGGGGTTTGCTCGCCTTGAATGTGAATATTGTGTCTACTATCATCGAAACACCACCAGCATTGTTATCTTAGCCATTCATGTGGACGACTTCATGCTTGGTGACTCTCCCTCTCCCCTTTCTAGTTTCAAGTCGCAATTCCAAACCCGTTGGCAGATATCTGATGGAGGCCCAGCTCACTTTCACATAGGCATTGCCATCGAGCGCGACCGCCCCCACCATACAATAGCTCTGTCCCAAACAGCGCTCATTGACTGCATTGTCACACAATTCGGACTCACCAATGCCCACCCCATATCTACACCACTGGAGCCCAAGATGTACATGTCGAAAACTACATCGCCTACATCCGATGAGGACCGTGCGGCGATGTCACATCCCCCTACCAGGAACTCGTCGGCTCCTTCATGTACCTCGTGATTGGCACCCGCCCGGACATTGTCTTTGCAGTTAACCAACTCTGCAGATTCTTTGATTGCTTTGGCAAACCTCACTGGGCAGCAGCGAAACATGTTGTACATTACCTCAAGGGAACCCATAGCCTGCGCCTCATTCTTGGCGGCGAACACACTGTTCGACTCCTCAGATACACTGATAGCGACTATGCGTCCTGCCCGGACACTCGCCGCTCCATGAGCGGTTACTGTTTTTCCCTCGGCTCTGGCATGATTTCCTGGCAATCCTGTCACCAATCGCTTGTTACCCTCTCCACCTGCGAAGCCGAATACATCGCTGCATCTGAAGCTTCACAGGAACTCGTGTGGCTATGTGAACTCCTCGCCGGTCTAGATCTATGTCACAACCTACCGCATCCCCCTTACTTTGTGACAACAACGGTGCGATTGTCCTCCCGAGCGACCCTGCTTTTCATTCCAAACTCATGCACACACCCATCAAGTACAACTAAGTACATGAAATGTGTCCAGGATGGTCAAATCTACCTACACTGCGTCCCAACAAAACAAAATGTCACTGATGCCTTTACAAAATCGCTTTCACGCGACCTCTTTGTCCAACACCAGAATTATATGGGTCTATAGGACTCCATGCGAGGAGGAGTCATACTGCAGGAGGAATAGCCTTTTTTCGCTCTACCCTTTATCTCATGTTCTTTCTTTCCTTTCTATCCTCCTGCTCGTCTTTCCATTTTCTACATTGATTTCTCTCTTGCCACTTTCATGATTCACGCATTGAGGAGGAATATTGGAATGCGCAACGCATAACGACTACATATGATACGAAACCTTACTCCGCTCTTGTATATATACTCACACTAGTGGTTGACTTGTTCCCTCATCTGTTTCACCATATGGTTGAGGGTAAGTCACGCCTCTCGCTCTACGATACCACTGTACTCACGACACGGGTAGTTGACCCACGTCTAGGTACATAATCATCATCTGTTTCACCATACGGTTGAGGTTGACCCGCATCTAGCTCTTACAGGGTCTTGCCATGAAGTTCAACCATCTTGATGTCATACAGAGCGAAGACCTAGATAAGTGTGAGAAAGGGAGGGATAAGTGGTAGATGGATATAAGTTCCATCACAAATTGCTGCGTTAGTAAAAGGGAAGGTGGAGAAGATGACAATACAATCACATTCAGGATGCTGGACTTGATTGACTTTGTGAGAGTGATCTACTTCGAGTGTTTGGCCATCTTCAGGAACCTTGAGAGGTGGGGTGTTGTCTTGCCTGAGATGGTGGTCAACTATCCTGACCAGTATGTCACATTTTGTGAATGCCACTTTTTCCCATTCAGCCAGTGATTCAGGCTTTTGCCAGCTGTCAGTGGCAGCATGAGGATTCATATAAGGATGGAGTCCGAGTCCATGGCGGAATTTTATGTAGAAGTTCTGATGATGTATGTCAGCAGGATAGAATGGAAGTGATGGCATTCAGAGTGAGAGAAGCAATGTTCCAACCCCGGAAGGTGGTCCCAGACCAGAAGCACTGGAATGGAAGGCTCCAGAAGTGAAAGTGGAAATGGAAGATGGAGGTGATAAGTGGAAAGTGGTTGAAGCTCACCTTTCCTGCACCAACAAGTGTGGTAGTGGGCATATCTTGCACAATTTGATCTGCAAGTGTGGTCAAAGCCTGTTTCTCCCATTGATGTAGCTCTATCAGCATCACATGCTCACAGAAAGGTTACATGCTGAAAATCTTGTCTCCACAGTAGTCTATGGAATTGAGGGTGCGATGAATGGCATGCTCAGAAAACTTTTCTTGCATCCAGGGAATGTAGTTTTGCAGCTTCAAGTAAAACTCTGTTTTCCTTGAATCATGAGGGTCTTCACCAGAAGGTGATTGCTGGCCTTGTCAGACTCTTGCTCAGCTCTGCGATCTCTTGCCTGCGTACGATTCAAATCCTTGGTCATCTCATCATATCTTGACTTGTCGAAGAAGGCTCATATGTCCATGACATGTCCTATGATCGATCTGTAGATCCTGCCAGTGCATGGAAGTTTAACAGTGGCATTCATCGACTCAGAAAGATGGGAAAAGCCAACCTGGCAGCAATTTGGTCATGATAGGCATGGCAGTCATGGCGATGATGATGGCTGATTGTGAGCGAAGGGTGTAAGCTGCAGCATGCAACTTGTTGAACTTTTGTGTGACATGGGCTTCATCCATGATCATGGCGAGATATTTGCAGCCATAGAGGGTGGTTGAGACACACATGGCATATGCAGGAGCTTTCTTCGGTTCATCCTCGACATTTCAAATGACATCCATGAATATCACAGATGCATCATCTTGAAGGGCCCGCAAAGAGGTCCGTGGTTAAGACCATGATTGATAATTAAACGCTAATCAGTTACACTCTCCGTAGCCAGTATTATGCAGTGGCAAGGGTCATGCCGACTCTTGATGAAAATGTCTTTCCACCAGCTCCTTCTACGGAGGCTCCCAGCTTGCCAGTATAGGGAAATAAATTGAATAATGCCCACTTGAGAAACCGTTCGATCTCCCATGTCCACTGGTTGTGCAGGTTCACTGGGCAAACAATGATGAATAACTGTGGGAATGTTTCCCTCCTGACCCTGCCATTTCTTGTTGACTGTAATAATGTAAATCGCAATGGATCCAAGAATGGGCGTTGGGTAGTAGGTACTTACTGAAAGCGCCTGGAAATTTACCATTTTTTTCTGAAGTAACAGCAGTAGAATGCAAAGCATGCAACGAATCCTATCACCTGGAAAGCCTTTCCCATACCGACTCCATCCATGAGGAGTACCGGTTCATCCCGAATGCTGCTCCAGCAGTCAATAAATGCTGACGAGCTGATGCCAGTGTGGACACAACACCTCCCAAGTACTAGCCTCTGAGGAGAGCCATTTCTCACCTTCTTCGCTCCAAGGGTCTATTGTTCCATCTGGATATGTGTCTTCTGAAAAAATGGAAGTGCCTTGGTATCCTTTAATCTGAGATTGGTCCACAGTTGGTCCTCCAATAGTCCCGACTTCCATCCCTTCCTTCCAGGGAAAGTCAATCTTCGCACCTTCCGGGAGTTCCACTTGGGTTTCCAGCATTGCTGCAATTGATGTTCTCCAGAGCCACATGTCATCTATGTCATACTCACACACATCTTGTTTGGAAGCCAGTTTTTGCAGGGCATCATGGAGTACCTTGGGTAGCTCTGTGCTGGGTATGGTCAACATGTCATGGATACTGATTATACATCACTTAGTGTCCATGTCGTCTTTCTTGCTCTCATCATTCTGGGCTGCAGCAAGCATTGCCTCCAAGGTTCTTTGCTTGTCCTGAAGCTCATCCACTGTGACCTGGTCCTGGTACCGGCTAAGGAGGGTGAGAAAATGGCGGAGACGGGCAAGATAAGACTTGATCATTCTCACTGATGGGCTCACACCATCTTGTGTGATAGCTTGAGAGACAATGAGAATGAGAATTCCGGTGGTAACTTTGTAACACAGAACACATGACTCACCCTTCCATTCCTCCTCCAACGCTGCCTTGTCATTTTCCAGCCGTTTGGCTTCCTGGGATAGCACCTTGTGATACCGATGCTATGTTTGAACAACCACCCTGTCAAAAAAGTTCTTATGGCCTGAACAAGGAGGTTGGTGTCATCATCTTGATAGGTCAATTTTCCAAAAAGAGCAAGGGTACCTTGAGGGGCACTGTGACCAGATGTGAAACCTGTGCATCCTCGAAACTGGGTAACTATGAGCCAATCCATCCTTCGCCACATTCATCTGTCCACTAGAAGAAAAGGTCACTTGCCTTCCGTGTCTTCGCCCATGCCAGTGCATCATATGGTGAGCATTTGTACTCAGCAAATACTTCATCTATCCAATGGTTCATGTTCCACTTTTTGCTCCAGTTTGCCTGAACCCACTTAATAATTCCATGCAGTCCGCCCTGCACAGTCATTGTCTGTGAATCCCTGTGCTGAGTACTCCACTTGCTCTGCCATGTCCTGTACTAACCAAAGATTCGTTCTGTATGCTTGCACAGTCTGAGTGACCCATGTCATCCAGCTTTGAACATGTGGTGCCGGTGCATCCATAGCTGACCAAGCTTCCGTGTGCCAATATATACCCAATACTTTTGTCAGGCCCTGCCATGTTGTGCTTGTCTATGGCAGGCCTTCCGAATTTCCCAATTACTAGCAGTGCAGTGCTGATTGACAGTGAAGGCATTTTTAGTTGAATCAAGGAGAGGGTTAAATTCTGTGGTCACTGACAGCTGGCTTCCTTGTCTCAGCTCGGTATATATAAAGTTTACCCAGATAATAAGGTTTGATTGCAAATCACTGACTAGCTAGGCTCTCTGATACCCAAATCTGTTGTGTCTGCACAGTCCAGAAGAGCTGGGCCATGGCATGATGCTACTTAGAGTTTGTGCTAGGAATACATTGAGGCCGACCAAACTGTGCAGACCAATTACATTGAGTAGATCATGTCATTATTGTAATACAGTTGAATTGCAGCATAGTTGGGCTGGTCCAGACTCAGGTTTAGTTTTCAGGGTCACTTTGTTGGCATGGCATGGACAAGCAAGGAGATTGTTCCTGCCCTTCCAATTGTTCTGCGCTCAGAAGACTGCAAATTCCTTAGAGAAACCTGAGTGGAACACGAAAGCATCAGAACCAGAACCACTTGGGAGTTGGAATTTATACAGTTGGTTAATGGACTGGTGCACCTGTTAATAGTATATTTAGCATTATTGGGACCTCAAATGACTATTTTACCTCTGGGCATCCAGGACGCCCATGTCAAAGTGTAGAGTTAGAATGCTATATATTGCTTATTTTTCTCAGACAGAGAAGCCCTGAATGGGTTCCTTTTTAATCATTTCTTGCCTAAACCTCAATTCTACTTACATAATATTAACATTACATGCAACATGGACCCAAGGATGTCTCCGCCCATGATATGATATATCTGTATTCATCTCATCACTCAAGTCATTTTGTTCCCCTCTTAAGCAGAGGCTGCTCTCTGAGAAAATCCCACCTTTATATGGCTTGTTTCAGCTTACAAGCCCTGAAAGTACCAGCTAATGGTAAACTGAAAGAACAACCAAATCCACCTTGTACTGTCCCTCATACTATGAGTTTGCCCTGAACTCACTTCCAGTTTCATCCTCAATTTCCAGAAATTTTCTCTAAATTCCAACATGTCATCTGTAACAATGTACAATAACATCCACAGTAACTACATGCTCACTCTAGTCTAGACCCAATAGCTTCCAAATGTGGAAAATCAAGGCCATAATAAAACTTTGCCATGCAAAGGTTTACCATCTTGTGACAGGGACGGACCTGTCTTAAATCAATTCCAAATTTTACCACTCAAATAAAGGACATCTGTTTCTTTTGTTGAAAATTCCTGACAATATCTGACATAGGTTTCAGAACATTCCAGTTCTGGCACTTCTGACACTTTCTCACCAGAACAAGTGTTCTGAGTTATTCCAGAACCAGTTCTGGATGTTTCCCACACTCTCCTGGAAGTTGGAAGCTCCAATCATTTGTCAAACTTACTTAGGCTTCACAGCACTCACAACAATAATTTCATCATCTCCTTTCGGCTCTGTTTCCACAATATTACAGGTAACATAATATAAGTATACCATCATCCATAGTATATGTATCTTCATTTACTTACAGATACCTCAGTCATTCTTGCCCATCTTTGGCAGCGGCTGAGGTGAGTTTTCTTATGTTCACTACACATTTCACTTAACTCATGTACTGTAGCTCTGGGAAATTCCTGCCCCCTTTATAGATTCTGTCAATTCCACACACCGTTAAACCTGACAGTAAGTCCTACTTACCTCACACGAATTCAATTTAGTCAATGCTCTCCACACAGTTGATCATGTCTGCATCCCACAATGTTACACCATCATCATGTCTGCCCTCCCTCCCATTTGAGGTAATGGCTATGGTTGCCAAGCTATTGGATGTTATGACACTTGGGGTGCTCTGCATGGCAACCAAGTGGATGAATGAGATGGTATGTAGAATGAGGCCACTTCAAACCCATATCCTCTTTCCACTACGTGGGGAACGCTCTTGGATGACAACAGTGACTATGATGACAACATCAATAATCCATCCATCCATATCATTCCTATTGACCACTGCCCCTGTGACCACCACCAATTTATTGGATACTGGCACCAGGTCCAGGCTTTCATCTTTTGGACCGCTGGAACATTTTCCGCTCCCTCATCACATGCATATGCCACCTCTGGGTCGATGTCATGCAATTTGTGCGTGGTTGGCTCCGTAGGATCGAGACTGCTCAATGATCCATTTCCAATCAACTGGGACATCGCTACCATAGTCTGCTGCCTTCCAAAGCTGGAAAAAATAGAGGTACATTTTTCTAGGGAGTTCTATAGAGACAGTTGGGAGAATGTGGTGAGAGAGATGAATGGTGTGGAGGAACACCACATGCAGATGATCAAGCATGTCTGTAATGAGAGGGCCTGTGTCAATCTGTAGAGAACAGGATTCAGATGATGAAGAGTATACATATATATGTACAGTGGCTCAAACAACTGTCCCAATGTTTGCATGTTTTTCACTAAAGTCGATAACCCCTAACCGCATCTAACCTGGGCCCTAACATATGAGTGTATGAAATGAAGCATTTACTCCTGGC
>JBBPND010000043.1:0-39684 GCA_038090655.1 Gastroboletus turbinatus
CTAGCTCCACAAGAACTCAGTCAAGTTCTTGTTGGAATTCCCCAACGTCCTTGTGCTCTATAGCCTTTTACTCCAGTCTACTTGTGTGAAGTGACCAAGGTCCTTATTGGATATTGGGTTGCTAACAGAAACAACCGGAAGGTTTTATAGAAAGGTCAAGAGAAAAGGTTTGTGAAGAACACATATAACCATCAAATGGTTACTTGCAAACCTGTCTATATAACTGGAAAACCAGTATCACACAAGTTACCTGGAGAGGAATATACCTGCTGAAGAAGCAAACCCAGGACTCAATATCAAAGCCACCAACCACATTGTCATTTTCATATATGATGAACAATACCCTCATTTTTGACAAAGAAGATGTTCACTTAATAAATGGGAATTCACAAGAAACTTAGGAGAAGCTAAAGCAGAGATACAGGATCACTGGACTACAAGATCACTAGTAGCAGTTTGTCAAATGAACTGTGGATAGATCTTGACTCCAAACCCTACCAGAGAATCTCTGACATCAATGCTCAAAGCTTCATCCTCATGGCAAACCAACACAACAATTTCAATCATCAATATTGCAGTCATCACACAATACATCTGCAGGAGGAGCTATACATCCTCAACCTCATTGATCAACCCTCCACACTTGTCATTATGCAACATATGATCAAGAAACTGTTCCTTGCTCATCTAAGCAAGAGGTGTCGAAACCTCAAATCAACAATTGGTTATGCCCATGCCCTACAACAATGGCATGGTCTCTTTACTGTCAAGATGACAAGACATGAATCAGGCTATCACACATCAAGCAGAATAATGTAGATCATTGAAACTGCGAAAGCAACATCTCAGCCTTCTATCTCTTGTTTCAACTCTCAGAATCGCTGGAACTGCAAAAGTGGCATCTCAGCCTTTCTACCATGAGTTTTAACTTTTTTTTTCAGGGCACAGTATTTCTTGCTTATTATCCCTGCAGAAGAAGAGTGTTCATAAGTGCATTCACATTCCTTCACACTTCATACGAGAATTGGTGGAGAACCTGCACATTGTTCTTTACCACATCCAAAATGGATTGTCAACACATTGATTCTCATGAAGACCCTTGGATGTTTGAAGAACTCCAAGAGAGCAGGAGAGCCTCGCACACTCATTTATTCCCAAAACATCAAACATGAACAGCGAGGAGGAGTGTTGAGAATCAAGGTATTCTTTATTCAGAACTTCTTGTTCTACCTTGATTCTATGGTCCCATCATATGATGTCTTGATGGACGTATGATGAGTATTAATGCTATTCATATTTGTTGTTATGATATAGCTTACATGGTTTTGCCCAGACTTCATACTATCCTAGAGATATAGGAAGTCCAGGCCTGGTCCATCCCAATCTGTCTTGGATAATTGGGGTGTTAACCAGAGCTGTCACCTGAGTTTCAGGGTGACAGGTGGATGCTGCGCATGATGTTCCTTAACTTCTTTATGACGTCTGTTGAGATTCATGGTTTTTCATATTCTGATATTCACTTTCAGACCATGAATCTAGGTCATATCACATGATGTCTTGATGGACATGTGACTATGCTTACACTATTCAGATTATGCACGTCCAGTGTAGTTAGGCACATTATGTGCCCTTTACCCTGCCATGTCAGTCATCCACATACTGTATTACATATGTGAGCTCCACCTATCTCATATAGGCTCAGTCAGCAGTTCTTCTTATTTCATATACGCTGACTGATACTGACTGTGGATGACATCATGCTTATGGATCATGATGTCATGGCTAGTCATTATGACTCTTCATGACTTGTTCATGTTGTTATAGGGTTCTTTACCCTATTACCAATCCATGTTATGGAACAACCCTTCATCCAGGGTTAAGGACATTTCTACTTATAGATACTATACAGTACATAAGTACAAATAGATCCTTCATGTATTTAAAGGAAGGCTTTACAGCCATATTCCTTATCCTGTTGTATATTCTATAACTCACATCACATAGTCTGAGTACAACAGCTTAATCACTGTTAGTACTTGAAGACTTGAATAGGAAGAACTCTCCTCTCTTCTATCCTCAAGTTCTTCCTGTGCTTGGTCAATACCTCACAGTCAAGACTACCTCTCAGTTATCACACCATATGGGCATCTATCTGAGTTCCCTTCTCTCTCAGATCATCATCCCTTCATCCACTGCGCTTGAAGCTTCCTACTTGAACTTCGACAATGTCATGCTTAGTGGTTGCTTACTGATCAGCTCCACTATTTCATATACACTTACTGATCAGTTCTTCCTATTGCCAATACCTTGGTAATAGAGTTCATCTATTGTTCACCTACATAAGGTACAACCCTTTGCCCAGGGTTCTAGGGCTTTTACCATTTATGGTTCTTTCCTACATACATACAAATATGTTCTGTAGAGTATAAGAGAAGACACCCTTACGGCCCTCTTCTCTAAGTCAATTGTTACCTGTAATCCCATATCACAGAGAATCTCACAGGAGTCTCCCACTCCTTCTTTCTACTCAATCACTTCCTCCTGAGAGCCCTTATACTTTCTAGGAAGCTATTAGATTTTATATGGCAGAGTTGGAGACAGTCATATACACACTCAGCTCTCACTGAAGGGAGAGTGATGAGGGTGTGGGAAAAGATAATAATATTGAACTCCGATTATCTATCCGACTTTATATACTCGATTTGATCTGAGTTTTATTATTGTTTTCTCCGATCAGGCCGATAGCGGCTTGCTTATAGAGCGTATATCTCTATACCTATATGTACGCTCTCAACATACTTGTTAAGAGGTTACAAGTATCCTCAGGCAGTAACACTTGGTGCACCATCCATACTGGACGGAACTCGTCCCTAGCGAGAGAAACGAGCTAGGAGCAACAAAGTCAATAATGTTCATTCAACGTATAAGGGGAGTACAGGACGAGTGGGGGTAGACGACGCAACTGGGGATAGACGAACGAGCGGGAATAGACGGGGGAAGATAGACGAACGATGGGCATAGACGAGCGGGGAGGGGAGTATATAGTACACGGCGAAGATACGATTGTCCGAACAACGAGAACCTACTGCATACGCCGTCGATGTCGTTGCTGGTGTCGAGATGCCTAGGCGACGACGTTGAGGTGCGCGTTGGGGAACCCGTTGGCTTGGATGCGCTCGAGGAGCCACCAGAACGGCGTAGCGTACGTCATGTCGGAAGACTCCGTCTTGCCAGAGCCACCAGTGAGCATGCCACCGATACGACCACGGATGTCGGCGATGATCGAGCCCGAATCGCCGGGCTTCGAGAACACCTCGGACTTACTGTCGTAGTTGATGATCCCCCACTCCATGGAGGTCTGGTTGACGGACGGGTCATTGAAGTAGTCGCGGACGATGCTGAAGACCCCGTTCGCGCGGCCGATGGTGGTGCCAGTGGCGTTACCGTTTTTGACCACCAACAAGCAGAGCTCGCCGTCCAAGTCCCACATATCGGAGTGGCGCATCAAGTCATCACTGATGGTGCCCATGAGGGGAAGGAGTCGATCGTCGGGGAATCTGAACTTCCAGTCGGCGTCAGCGCGGGGATAACACTTGAGCGTGAACTCGTCGGCATCCAGTTTCGTTCCTAGATATAAACATATAAATGGTTAGCACGCAGCCTTGGTCGGATAGTCAAAAACGCACCGAGGTCTATCTTGTTGCCTTGGAAGCCCTCGCCGAGCTTGTCGCGGTTGACCTGGAAAATACCATAATCTTCCGTGAAGCGATGAGGCCCGACGCCGAGAGTGATGGCTGGGGAGCGGAGGACATGGCCGAGGACGCGGTTGTTGGGCTGGTTCCAGTCCTGATTGACCTGGTTGAGCAACTCTCCGAGTGCATCCATCGCCGCCTCCGCGTTGTTCACCAGCCCCTGAGTCACGACACGATCTGCCCTAGCCTTCGCAACGTCGGCGGCGTCGGTGCCCTGCTCCCTACGCTCGAACCCAGCAATCTGACTCCTCCAGCGCTCTATCGCGATGCCGTGACGACCGATCCTGACTTTGATCGAATCGACGAGGTTATTGAAGGCTCTCTTGCCGAGTAGAAGGACGTCTCTAGTAGGCCCACTGGGGTGGTAAACGTAGTCGACGTTGGTGTCCTTGGATGAGATGAGGACGTGACGGCAAGTAAGTCCCAAGAGCTTATCGCTGTCACCACCTTCGGCGATGTAGACGGCCATTGTCCCCTGAGCACCGAGCCTGGCCTTGGTAGAGATGCCGAGGCCGAGTGCAGGGGTGAGGGGACCAACAACGTCGACGAGCGGGTCTAGGTCACCGACGGGCCTGTGAAGCCGAAGACCGACCTCGCGCACGTAGGCGGACTCGCGGAAGTCGACGTCGACGTCGGTGATCTTGTAGTCCTTGAGAAGAGCGAGGACGTCCTGAGCCGCGCTGTGGGCAGCCGTAGCGGAGGTAGTGTCGGGGGAGACGCCAATCCAGATAGTGACGGGACCGACGACCGGGTTCTTAGCCTCGCCTTCTTCGTCGTCCTCGTCCTCGATGACTTTCTTGAAACGAACGATATCGATCGTTGTAAAACGAATCTAGAAATCTTAGTTAGTAAACTTTATAAAGACTGCAATAACGATAATAATAGCAATGACGATAACGACGGCAGCGACGACGACGACGACAGCGCAGCAGTAGCAGCAGCTATAGCCCGCCTTCTGTCGCTGCTACCGCACTAGCGCACCGCCGAGGGCGCCCCAAACGCTGCCGACGACAATATAGAATTTAACGAACCTGGTGAGCGTCCATGATGCTGACTACCTTCCAGCCTAACTCGTCGTTCCAGACCTCAACGATCGGATGGGCGAAGACTTCGCAAAGCTCTTTGAGACGACGGTAGGCCTCGGGTCCCTTAGGCGGGGACCACCGCTCCTTGCCCGTGCGGTAGATCAACGCGGGCTGAGAAGGAAGGCCTGCGTAGTAGGACAGGGCCTCCTCCATGGAGACAGCGTGTGGATCAGCAGAGTACGAGTACGAAGTAGCGCTAGATGCGGCTTCGCGTTTGAAGCCCAGAGAGGGGAACGACGACGAGGTGATGGTCGGGGAGACATTGTCGTTCTTGTCGACAGCACGGTCATGGTCCCTAGCAAAGCGTATGAACTCCTGGACAAGTTCGACGGAAAGCACTGAGCAAAGAGAAGGGAAAAGGGATATTTAGTATGAGATAATCATAAAGAAACAAAGGGACAGACTTAGCTCTCAAAGCTTTGAACCTCGCTAAATGTAACTTAAACGAGCCTCAAAGTTTGGTGTGCATGAGTCACGAATTAAAGCTCCGATTAAACATCAGTAGCACATGCATTCACATGCACATCCAGGTCAGTGGAAAGTGCTTTCTGTTGGACTTGGCAATTCCCAGACAGTCCCACATGACATCATCACACCACAACAGCATTGGAAAGCAATGGTCAGAGGTTATGTTGCTCCACAGGTTCCACATGTTGATTGATTGGAAGTATGACTGGTGGGAAGTACTCTAGACTTTTTGGGCGATTGTTGATAAAGTCGGCCCATTCTTGGAGGTGTTGTACGTAAATGGCCTCAGATTCATAGAGGTGTTCAGGGATATACCCATTGGTAAACCCTGCATTTAGGAATGGTATGAAGTCCTCGGGGAACTCCTCTTGTTTGATCTCGATTTCAATTGAGTCGTTTGGATTGTAGTCCTTGTTTACATATGGGGGTGGAGTTGAGGATCTCTGCTTGCCAGTGATCTTGAAGTGAATTGAGGATGGGGAAGGGAAATGAATCATCTGAAATGAAAAACATAGGTGAGGACCAACTCACTCGAACCCACTAAAGTGTTATCAGGTCAACGACCTTCCCAACTAACATTTGAAAAGAGGTATAGTAAATCTAGATCAAGGTGGGCACAATACTGCTCTTGCACCGAGATCGTAGATTATATAAACATAACAAAAGAAGTGTGTGACACGAGCACACGATCCGTGGATCAAAGAAGGTAAAAGGTTTTTGGAGCAGTTTTTAAACCAATTAAGAGCACTCAAGCTCACTCCTGCACCACCCTAGATAGCTAAGTGCCTTCATGTCTGTATATGTAAAAGGAAGAGGGGCGCAAGTGCACAAGAAGTAAAGGGTTGTATAAAAGTCTCCTTAAGCCTGGAGTCCGGCTATGTCCCCTTAATGCTGGGGGCCGCATGTGCGTATGAAGTGGTTTAGATGGATAGTGAAGTGAGGGAAGAGATGATAGTCAAGTTCTTATGTTAGCAACCCAAAATCCAATAAGGACTTCAGTCACTTCACACAAGGCTTGCTTAGAAGAAAGATAGAGAACAAGGATGTTGGGGAATTCCAACAAGAACTTGACTGAGTTCTTGTGGAGCTGATTCAAGGTATATATACTATGACAGGTGTTTGTACTTATTATGGAGTTGGTCCATGTGAGCTGCTTAGGGCAGGCTCTTAGGGTAAGGGTCATGATGTCATCAGGTACGTAGAGCGTTCTAGAAGAGTCTAGACGACGGAGATTAATAAAATGAGATGAACACATGTAATGGGTCTAGGCCATATTCACATGGTCACGTGCAGTCACATGATGTGAAGAACTAAGGTAACCATAAGTTAGGGTTAGGGTTCATAACAGCTATGCTCTCACACACATAGCCTTGTAGTTTCTACTCTTCCCAATTCATCCTGATTTTCTCCATTCCTATTTGACCTGATACTTACTGTTCTATTCCGTTCTGATGGCTATAGCCTTATTTGGTATTTCCTATTGTATCAGGACCTGCCCTGAAGTCCCTTGGGCAGGATATATAAAGTTGCTCCTCACTCCTGTACTTTTCTCTCTTAACCTAGATCTAGACAATTCAGTGTATTCTCAAGCTCCTTGTGATCTCCTCTCACTTGCCCTTTCATCTCACCTCTCAATATCATCCCTCTCCAGTTCAAGGCCAGTCCTTGACTAGAGACAGTTAGAACAGCCTAGCTGTCAAAATTGTACATAGATAGTACAATTCAGCTTGGGTTACACTCATGTGTAACACTGCTCAACTGGCTCCTCCAGGTTCATGTATGCTTTTGTCTCCTGCCTGAGATGTTCTTATATGTTAAAATAATTGACCACTTCCTGTCAGTGTGGGTTGTGTCACTCGCCAAGCTTCAATTAGTTGGTACCACATGCCTCTTTATCACCTCCAAGGTAGAAGAAATTGTAGTGCCTTCCATATCCCACTTCCTTCACTCTGCCGACTCCTCATGCACTGGGTCCAAGATCCTGCTCATGGAGCACTACATATTGAAGACAATTGAATGGAACATGTCATTCCTAAACCCAACGCATATTCTCTGTTGCATCAGCCAGGCCAACTATTATAACATCAAGCAAATGTCTCTTGGAGGTCAGGGTGCTTGAATGATGGTTATTGGCTATACCTCTGTTCTTGATGGCTACTGCTTTGATCTGGGCTAGCTCTGATGCTCCCTACCCTGAATTTGTTGCTGAACTACATACTAAAACTCATACAACATGAGTCGTTCAACAGGAAGTACACCTTGAAGGTAAGTGTTTTCGACATCACCAAGTAGTTGACTTATGTTGTGTGCAGGCAAGCATCTGGGTACATGACTGGGCACTTGAGCAATGGAAGGAGAGCATGCAGGGGTCCTTGAAGAATGATCTTTTGAAACTGAAAACTCTCTTTCAGGTCAATCTTCAATGCATAAATGTAGTGGCTGAGAATGGCAATGTTGATGGTGTTGAGGACTTGTAGCTGTGGGCTGTGATAATCTTCTTTAACCCACTCCCATGCTCACAACAATCTAGAAAGTCATTCTATCACATATCCATGGACACCCTATATTTGACTCATCTGTGCACATGGTATATCCCTATATTACGACCACGCATCATCTTTTTATTCTGCAACCAAGAATTTTCCTCATCAATGCCACCCTTCCTTATCCATGTCTTATTGGCTTGTGCCCACCTCCATGCAAGCTACCCATCACCTGGTGTTGTTGTTTGTAGGCCAATCCTGTTTCATTTGCCACTCCCCTTGGCTTTGCAGTGCAATATTGCTATTGTCTGGAGTTCATTTGTTCTGCCACTATTAATCCCTGTGTACATCAGTTTCATCGCCATCAATCTCTATCCAGTGCTTGCATTATCCTTTGCAGCCACCATTCATTGCACACACCATTTTCACCATCCAAGTCTCATCATCCTGCACCCACCCTTCTCACTGCATCACAATCCTACCTTGTCCTCTGCTCCATGCTGGTTGTTGCTCAAAAAAAAAGGTAACCACCCTAAATACTCACACCCATGATTAGAGGCATGGGTGATCACTGGCTGTTGGCATGCCCTCACTGTGTGCACATGTCGTCCCATCAATGCCACTTGATGACTTGCAGCTCACCACCCCAGCCATTGTTGAAGAGAGAAAGCTCCTCAGTGAGTCTTTGGCAACCATCAGGATACAGGTCAGCCAGATGACACATCATCTGGTGCATTGCATGTCCACCATCCCTTTGTCCTCTCTTGCTGGTCAAACAGAGGGGAAACAGAAACGAGTGTTGGTGCTGACACTGTATGACTAGGATAATGATGAAGTCATGGATGTACTCAAAAGCACCAGTCTCATGCTCACCAAACTGCACATGTCCTTCCTTTTCCCAAAGCAATACTATGAACTCTGTATATATCCACAGCCTTGTCAATGTAGTTCATTATGATGTCTGACACTATAATGCTAGACATGGCCATTTTCAATACTCTACTAACTATCTCTATGATGCACACACCTAATCCTGACACCATCTCACAGATGTCTACAAGCTCATTCAACACATTGGAATTATCATCCACAAGTGTGTGGGTCACATCATGCCTTATCTCATGGTTGTCAAGGTCAGCAAGCCTGCACTGTTCCCTATGAACCTGCTGAATTGGAGATATGTACATTACCAGATCAAAAACGTGATTGGTGTCAATCCACATTTTTCAAGTATCTGTTTGTGATTGATGCTGATACCACTGTGGACCCATTCTCTTCGAACTAGTTGATCTCTGTGTATGTCGTGTCCTATCTTCTTTATGGTATCTGTTGTTCATTTGCGCTCATCATCTTTCCAGCATGGTTCATGACAAGGAGGTGCTCAGTGTTTGTGGTGAGACAATGCTTGCCAACATCAAGTAGTCCATCATCACGATGATGTAGGTATTGCCCAGCCCCTCTCTGACTCCGCCCCTTCCTACAACACCCGTATCTACTCCTGAATTGAGCACCAGTATGACTTTGCCTTCTCTGAGCACCCCACCCCTGTCCCTTCTTCCCATCTACCCTCCTCCTCCTTGTCCCCCAGTGCTCTCTGCCCACACTTCATCAACCGGCCACATTCCCCTCTCCTCCCCTGCTTCTCCTCCTCACACCTGCCCTCTCCTTGCCCCTCATATGATGCCCTCTTCTTTCCCCCCTCTCTTCCTCTGCAAATCCAAGGACCAGGACTTTGAGGAAAAAAATGCCTCTGTGTGCTCTGCTTCATCATCCAAGAAATGGCCTACTGGAAGTCCCAAGCTACTCATCCATCCCCTCATCACATGTACAAGAAGGCCTGCTCTTTTTCTCTCCACTCCTCTTCACCCTTACTGACCCCCCCCAGCCCACAACAAGACTCCATGCAACCATCCCTGACCCTTTTCAATTTCTCATATGCTTACTCCTGCGAAAGCCATTTGCAATGCTGTATGGAAGTTCTCCCACATCCCTGAACTGCATCATTTTCTTGCAGCAGGTTTTGATACCCATACCCACACAGATACAGGTACAGGGTTGCTCCTCTCACTCCCACCCTCATCGCGGCCCCATGCCCCCACTGTCACCCTCATGATCTTGCCATTTAAAAACAAGACTGACAAGGGGATTAAGTGGGCCAAATATTATCAGCCATTCCTCCATGTTGGTTATGCACTCGCACTTACTGCAGTAGGTGTTGTTGGTGTGTGAGCAACATTAAATATGCAAGTTTGATGGCTGCCTATGTGCCCTTGCCATCACCCTCACAATTTTGCTGTTGAAGAAAAAGACTGATGAGGGCATTAAATGGGCCAAATATTATCAGCCATTCCCCCACATCAATTGTGCACTCACACTCATGGCAGTAGGGCAAGCAACATTAGAATGGCTGTGATATAGTCCATTGTAGTGGCTGTAGTGTTGTGCCATGTAGTGCTATGTAGTACTACATCAATGTATATTGTTGTGACTGGAGGTCACTCTTAACTGAGTTACTGGACTACTGTCAATGGTGTTATTCTGGGTCACTGGTTTGCTGAGTTACTGAGCAACTGAGCAACTGGACTACTGGGCTACTGGGCTACTGAAGCTACTGGATTACTGGATTTCTAAGCTACTGGGCTACTGGACTAGTGGGTTACTGGCATTACTGGAATATTGGATGAGGATCAGAGGCCTGAAGATGGTGGGATGGAGGAAGGGGAGGAAATGCAAGTGGAAGGAACAGATATGAGTGGGTTGGAAGACAGAGGAGATAGGAAGAGAAAGGGGTCTGATATGGAAATCCTACAGAGCAGTGGGTAAATTCCTCATGATTGTACCTCACTCTCTGATGCACCAAATTCCATGCCCTGCACTATCCCACAGACCTGTGAAGAAAAAGTTGACAACTTCGCCTGCCAATAGTACCAGCAAGCCTTGATCATCTGGATTTCTGCCCAATTGGCAGAACGATAAGCTTTGCAACACCTTGATCAGGAAGAATCAAATTCCTGGTGAGAGCAAGCTGAGTCAAACCGGTAAGTCATTTCCACGAAGATTTTATCATTCACTGCTACTAAACTCTTCCTCCTCTCAGGTCAAAATGCTGGTACTGTGAGATCTGAGCAAGGTGTGTAGTTTTTGAAATTTCATTTAATCATTTAACTAATATTTCGACTAGGTTATGTGTCTACAATCTATGGTGGTCTTGTTGATGATGATACCCAGGACTGTGTGCCTCCTCCAGCTCAATCCAGATGGCAATCAATGGTAGAGTGCACTGACTCCCCACTGCACTTCCCTTCAAGTCCAAGTCCAAATCCCAATGATCTTCTTTATGCATTCACATCTACACTAGAGCGCATGAACTCAGAGAGTAAAGACACTAACAATGAAATGACCAGCTGATTCAGACAACGACTCAGACAACCCAAGTGAAGACATGACTGATGATAATGCTTGCAACTTCAAGCCCATTCAAGTGAATGTGCAATTTTTTTACAAGTCATGTTTTAGTACTACTGATTATTGTGCTAGAGGCCAACGCATAGGGCCACCCTCCCACCCATGCTGATGAAGAAGCCAAGCCCACACAATAATGTCGTGACCAGCAAAGAAGCTACTGGTTTGGGTGGAGCCACTGCCAGCAAGCCCAGTTCAATGGTGGGCACACCAGGCCATCCCAAGGTAAATTATCATTATACACTGCATTGTAATACTAACTATGTGCTTGCTAGGTGTCACTTGATACAGTGTCCTGCCATGCCATGCCAACAAAGATGCGCAATAATGAAGCAACCTGCCAGGAAACCAAGAGCGGTAGTGGTAGCAGAGCCCCATGTAATACCCTCACCCACAAGCCCAGCTCAACTACCTCAATGGCAGGCACAGGCACAAGTGTAGCCACTTGTAGCACAACTCCCACCACTTGCAAGCCTGGCTCAACCATGGGCACATCTGCCCATCCCAATGTACAGTATATGTCATCTAGATACAAATCAATACATTGTCACATTCATTGAAACTTATAAAGCTTTCCAAGTCTATTGTTCTGCCAACCCATCTTGAACAATGGCATGAGGCCAACGGAGGCAACAGGATAGAGATGAATGAGGTTGTCAGGACAGAAGTAGGTGTGGCTAATGGGATGGAGGCCAACAAAGCCAATAGGACAGAGGCCAATGAGACCAATGTGGTCACTGCTGAAGGTGGTGAGAATGAAGACATGGAGGGCAGGGGCAAACGAAAAAGGCAAAGAGGTACCACAATGAAGACTTGCCAGGATACGCAGCAATGCTGAAGTGTTTTTGTGACCTCGTACTCCCTCGCTGGTACTTCTATATCAGCCAGCTTGATGACCCATGGAACCTCGTGCATCCAAACCATGTGGCATTCACACAGCAAATCTGGGACAGGTACATTGGGACGAAACATAACTTGCACTCAGTGATGACCCAGTCTTTGCACTTGTATGCAAAGATACATATTCTGTTGATGACACTGATTTTGATTCCATTGCAGCTTAAACAACAAGTGTGTGAATGGTGAGCCAGGCAAGGGGAGATCACCAGAAAGGTAAAGAGTTGAGAGAATAGATCACGTATTGCTATACAATAGCAAGGACTCAGTCATGCATGATAGCAAAAACAGACTGATGATATTACCTATACTGTATGATAGCAAGGACTATGTATTGTATGTTAGTTATACTGTAGTAAACATCTAGAGATACTTGTTGCTCACCTCAGTCACGCACGATAGCGAAAACGGACTGAGGAGAGACAATGGATGGTCGTAGCTCTATATAAATGGGCATGCATCATGATAACGAGCCACAAAGCAGGACAAAGAATAATGTATCCTTATGTAAAGTAGAACAAGGAAAAGAAAAGTATCAGTATGACAGGAAACAAAGGAATAAAGGGATAACAAAACAATAACAGTTTCATTATGTCGTGGCAACAGTAAACCTGGTCAGCATGTGTGAGGGATCACGCTGGCCTGTCAGTGCTCTGCCATGCTTGTTATTCCAACAAAAGGCCTTTTCAGCAGTTCAGCATTTCTTTTCTGACTATGAGGAAAGACGCTATTACTGATTTTGTACATTGTGCAGAGCCACCAGTGGCACGTGCTAATGCCATGAGCCAGGACATTCAGGCGGAGTCGAAATGCACGTCTCCTGCACAGGCTTCTTCTTTTAGTGGGTCCAACTTCTCGAGCATGTTTTTTGCTGATATAACACTTCTGTTTCGCTGGTTGAGCCACCCTAAAATTTAAAAAAATATAGTGCTATGTGGTAAGGTCTGATGGTGACTACACATTGATGTCACAGAGGGGTGACAGCGGAAATTATCAATGGCCGGAGCACAGGTGGACTGCCACGTCGAGATGAACACCCGATGGGGTTGCCAAATATGGTAGTTGAACGAACGTTTTGCGTCCTAATACCGAGTTCTCACTTCTCGGGTTCGCTTGACAGTGGTTCTTCTCCTGACGGTATGAATGTCCCCTCTTTCCTTATTTTGCTCGCTGGGGCGCTGTTCCGGGGAACCGGGAGTGGTGTTATCCCGTTGTGAGACTTCGAGACAGGGGGATTGACATGCCAGTGGAATGATTTGGCAGGCCCGCTGATCGGTAGAGCGTAGTGAACGATGATGACAGGACATCCGACGTGCTCGCGTTCCTTTTTGCTCTCAGACTTTAATTTGGTCTCAACGGTACGTAGAGTTCGTCTTGTACCATCCAACTATCGAAGACAGATAACAGTTGGCGCTACGCCAAATGACCGTAGGAATGGCTGGTGCGCAAAATGATCGCAGCGAGCGGTGTAGCTCATACGACTGCCACCCGCCACCCGCCACCCGCCACTTGGCGAGTGCTCATGATTGTGCCTATCTATGATGGGGTATGCCATCCGCTTGCTTACTCGACAGTCCGATGCGCTTAGAGATAAGGCTCCGCCGATGGGAGTGGTGGAGCAAGCGCTTTATTCGCTGCCGCATTTATGTATGTGATGGCACAACGATCGTGAGACCGGGTCACCAGCTCAAATACCGGGACTGCGCCTGTTACCCAAAAGAAGCGACGTTCTGTTCGAAGCACTGGTTGGGGTGGTTCGCGGCTTAATCGATTTAACTAGTCATGCCGTAGTAGATGATCGTCGAGATGGGCAGAGAGCAGTTGTCAAAACGTCTAATGTGATGTCTTGTACGAGACGGATCTGGAACACGGAAAGGCGACCCGGGTGATGATTCGATCAAGCGTATTTGGCTGATGTCCGGAACATCAAAAAAACGTTCCAAAATGGTAGCTTTACTTAAAGCGGGAGGTAAATAAATAAAAGCCCTGGAAAACAGAAATGCTTATCGATGATCACGCCACGGAAGCATGCTTGGAATAGCTGTTGGCCGATATGGCGCGTGTCTTCGAGATCAGGCAGGATAAGCATTTGGTTCTCACGAGTTGGTCCGCGGTAGGGAGCCTCGTGGCCTCATTTGCCCTGATTGTAATGCATGGAGTGGGCTGGATCCCAATCAGGGGCGCATCTTGGAGCAAAACCACCATTAATTCATGGACCATGAGCGTCTATTCGAACGTCCAAACTTCGGAATGCCGTTCTCATTTCAGATACAACAACGGACGGCAGGAGTATACTAAAACAAACATAACGATACACAAATACCAACAATTCCACAGCATGGGGGGAGATTTCCAGAGTTGCAAACGATGAGCGTCTCTACCTTATAGTTATCACAAAGAAACAAGGGAAAAAAAAAGTGCAAGAAGAGAACAGTCGAAAACATCCGAGGGCAAATTTCTATTCATGCACGATTAGCCCACAATTGTATAATGTTGGGACCACCGACAATCGGTGTAGGTGCAAAGATTTCAGGTCCAGACGGAGCTGAAAACATATGACCTTGGTAGTCATGCGCAGGAAACGAGGCATCAAAATGCAGAGATAGCGCATTAGTGCCAATGATATCAGGGGCGTTCACGGCCCTGCGGCTGTCAGGATGCAAAGCCTCCGTGGTGCTTGATTGTGACGCGTGGCGACGGGGGTCACCCATCCCTTCACTCCTCCTCGCACGACGCGCCTGACGATCTTGCGTCGTCTCCAATGTCTGTAGGTTCCTCTCTGGATAAGACGCGGACCGGTGACGCGGTGTCGTATTCTCCAGGACGCGGCCGTTGCGTGAGCCTGCGTAGTCTCCATCATCCTCCCTGATAAGACCCAAGCCCGACGCATCCGATTCCGAGCCAGGTAAACTGCCTGTAATGACAGGTGTTTCCGTCTCATCGTCCTCCCCTTCCCCGCTAGCAACGTTATCGCCAAGGTCCTCGCGTCCTATGTACGATTCACCAGTAACACTTCCTTGTCCCCTGACGCCACCATTGTGGAGTCCGATGAGTAAACCAAGACTGCCCATGCTACCTCCGCTGATGCTGTCCCCGGATAATGTGTGTACCGTTCCCCACGTGGTCTCGCTCCTTGGACTCTCGTTCTCGCCTGCGAGTGGCGCAGCGACCCCGCTCGTAGTTCTGCGGGGCCTCGTCGTGTCGTCAGAGCCATTGACCCTATGACGTGAGGCACCTTCAGTCACGGTACGACGGACACCGAGAACCTGGTCAATTGTCTGCATGGGGGCTCTCCGGTTGCCACCATTCTGCGGCATATCAAGGAGTGGTTGATCACCCAACCTCCGCGCCGATCGCTCCAAGTCGACGGCCTGAGTCGTATTCCTCCTGGTAAGCCGCCTGGCTCGGCTCACTGGGGTAGCATCTTCATCGGGCGTCGACACTGTCCCCGGTGCACTCGGTTGTGGCACTCCCATCAAACCTAAGCCACCAATTGGCTGATCAGGGGATTCTTGTACAGGAAACCCATGTACCCGATCTGACCGGTCGCTTCCATACGATGATGGCGCAAAATTGGAAGGTTCGTTGGCGATATGGAAGCCGGAGTTGTAGCCAGAACCATAACCTTGAATGTACGCCTCCGCGGACGCGAGACGCGCACCCACAGTCGGTCGTGGTTCCACATCAGAGCTGCCGTTGATAACGCCATTCGTATCGTTTATGCGAACCCTCGGGCGAGCACCTTCAACCTCCCGTTCTTCATCTGACCTCCTTTCTTCAACGAGGGGGTGATGTGCCCAGCTTGGTGCTGGAGAAGGGGCCACAACGACGCGCCGGGCCTGCGGTGGACCCGCGACGACTTGCGATCTCCCATCTGTGCTCGCATACCTCGCCTCAGCAGTACCCATACGACTGGATTCTGCATACGACCTCTTCTCTTCTTGAGGATGATAAATACCGTTGGCACCCCGGGATGAGGACCTTTTGCTTCGTTCATCTGCACGCGGAACCTCGGCATGCCGTGCACGTGGAACGATAATTGGGGCAGGGGGTACATATTGAGCGTGTGACGTCCCAGCATAAGAGGCGCTGGGCGGATAGCCGTTGGTGATGGTAGAAGTGGTGGTGGATTGTACCCTTGGAGGAGGTGGCGGATACGGTACTGCGGCTAGGAGAGGATCAGATATATCCGCGGCCCCACCTGGCCTGGCGAAGGCGGGAAATCGGTCAAGCGGTAACGGTTCAGGTGGTGGTGGGAGGGGATTAGAAGATGGGAGGGGATTAGAAGCATTACGACAGGACTGCTGTGGGTCGCCACGGAGAGAATCCATCTCGGCATGGAGCCGAGATAACTGAAAAACGTGAGTGAGTCGAGCTGTGCCTCGCCCCCGTTCACAATCCTGACTCACTTCCCTGTTCTCCGAATGCGTCAGCGCCACCTTCTCGCTATATAGATAGGACAACGGGAGGCTCTCACAACGCATGGTCACTCCGCATCTCGTCAATCCTGCTCAAAAGGCTTTCTTCCACCGCACGAGACGTTTTTAAATCTTGCTGGGTATTGCGTCGATAGGCTTTCAACTCGCGGCGTACGCGACGATACTCTGCATGCTCTCGCTCATTACGTTCTTGCAGTGCCTTGTATCGCTGGAGAGCGGCCAAGGCGGTACGCAGTGGTTGATGCTAACTCGTGGGATATGTGAGAACGTCGTCGTGACAGGGCGGAATAACTCGGATCCAAGAACCCAGGTCAACCCGGCCAACATGTGCCCATCGCCCAAACGACAGCTCGAGCACGGTGACCTCGTTGAATAAAAGAATGCATTCACACTCACGGAATCGTCGTCAGCGGAGTTGTTGGAGAGCCATTCTTCGACTTGGGTGACAACCTCGATGATTTCGACATCAGGCACCTCCTCGCCAGACACGAGCGCGACACGCTGGAGTAGTTGCATAGCTTCTTCCTCGATCGTTTCTTCGGCAGCACCGTCAAGCTCCGGTGGACCTGCCACATGCAGTTTTTTGACACGGTCGGGCTGGAACGCTTTTCGGCAGAGTGGACATGCACTCGGAGAGAGGTTCCGGAGACATCTGAGTGCCAAAAAGAGGATTAAGGACGATCTGAGACATCCTGTAGGGAGTACGCACGCGAGACAGAAAATATGACCGCACGCTATGACGTGGGGTGAATTAGCAGGTTCAGAGGAGATAATGTATGGATCCAGGCAGACATCACAGAGGCTAGCGGGGTGAACCACAAGCATAGCAAATCCAGAAACTGAAGAATTGAAACCAGAAACGGCCGTCGAGGCTGATATCACCACATAGCATAAACGTGCAAACAGCGAGGTCCTCAACTCGTCAGGTATAAGGGTTCTCGCAAACCCCTCCCGCTTAGTCATCGCCCATATTTGGCAGGTCCTCTCGTTCGTCCTCGTCCTTCCTCACTGCATCCTTTGTCACCTTTTCTAGCCTCCTGATGGCACAAACGGCATTCACACGGGCAGCAAGCAACGGCCTGATGAGCCTGGTGGCGCAGACCGGTGGCGGAATGGTGATCTTTGCAGACTGCTCTGTGGATCTGGTGTCCACGTCGACAATTGCAGGTGTTCGTCGCTTGATGAACTGATTCTCGGCCGGAAGTGGTGGTCGCGAGTACGCTTCCAGTCTTTCCTCCGACAAATCATTTGATGTTGGTGAAATAACACCAGCCAGTGTCTTTCCAGACGCTGATAGACATCTCCAACTTCATAACGGTTGAGTAAGAGGCCAGATTCTCTGACGAGACCCACCGTTCGATATTCCCTGTTGACAGAATCAGCGCTTCCAGCAACACAACTGATATTTAAACTCACCTCTGACCAAGGAATTGTGCCATTTCCACAAGATACGAACCGCGCCAACAAGAACAGCCACCGACCTAAGCAATTCCTGAACCAACCCCGAAATTCCACCCTCTTGTTCAAGTAGACGTTTCCTTAGGAAACCAACGACCGCTATGAAAAATGGAGGAAACATTTCAACCAACCATGTAGTCTTGTCTTCACCACCAACATGCGTGAACGCCTTGAACACCATCTGGATGACAATCCCATACAACAATCCCATGGCTAGACCACCGAAGAAAGCCTTGAACTGCGCCTTTGCTTCTTCTTCATCGGGCTTCGCCAGAAATCGCGCAGCGAGCCAGCCGACGATATACACAGGAAGGTGGAGAACGAACATTGGTAAGAACGCGATCGCGCTCGGGTGAAGGAATGTCTTGCACAGTTGACAAAGCATAGTTATGGTTGCAATTGGGACCGTTGGAATGGTTGTACTCGATGGAGAAGTCATCGCTCGAGGCAAAGGATAAAGGTAGTCAAGAGCTGCATGAGATATCCCGGTATAGTGTAACAATCCGAGATACTTGACAAGCGATTGTTTCATGCTGCGAATTTCTTGACTCTCGTCTGAGAGAATTTCGACGAGACTGGAAACATGACATCAAGCAGATACCCAGCGGAAAGCTGCAAGACTCACGTCTGAGACACTCCTACATGCCTGCCGAGACTGAGGTTTTCCCCCCAAGCCAGTTCTGTGGCTATTTTTGTGCTATTGTAAGTGTCCCTATGGAAGCGATTAATCGACCTGCGTTGGTTCATTATATGAGAAACCATACCAATCCGGGGCGTTGATTGTCATTTCCCTAAGTCGCTGGTATATTTCTCCAGTGATTTCCTTTACAGCTGCACGCACGCTGTCATCATCTTCCAAGATGAGCTCGGTGAGGAAATTATTAACGTGTATCGGTTTTCCATATCTTTCCGGGAGTAATTGCATTGGCGTCAACGTCAGCGAAACGGGATTCAGAGGCAGCTCACCGTACAAGGACCTGGAAAAGCACGAAAGTAAGCTGTGCTCAACCTCGACGCGAGGGTCACGAAAGACATACCCGACTCTGGTACCGGGATTTATCGGTGTAGACAATCGCAGCTGGAACGATGATCAAATCCTTCCCTGCTTCTCCCGTCGAGTGAGCTACGACAGCCTTGGCATATTCGATGGCAGCCCACGCAGCCCCTTCCTTCACTTGAGCGATGGCGGGTTCCGTATAACTCGTCCCCTCTGGGAACACCCCTACCACCTCACCCCTCGCCAATGCCACAGAGGTGTGTTTGAACAGCTCTGCTTGAGGTGTCGTCGAAGATCCCGAGCGCAAAGATCCACTGTGGCTCCCGATAATATTGTGATTACGATGCACGGGGATGCTCCCAGACGACCTCAACAGAGCTCCGGCAAAAGGGTGCTTGAATAGCGTGGACTTTGCCCAGCAACATATTCGTCGTCGGCATGGAATAGTCACGGCTAAAGCAAAGGGAAGTGGTCGTGTGAGTGCATGTACGACTTGGAAACAAGGAAGACACTCACAAAGAGCCGCGATATCTATTATCTCATTGTGATGTGTTGCAGCTCTGGGCAATAAACGCGTCGAACAGGGAACCGTGTCTGATAGGGGTAAAGTCCTTACAAGATGATCGGTCCGTCCTGGGGTACATTTTCTTGTCCCGTGACAAACACCTCGGAGTAGAAACCCGACATTGTCCAGTCGGATATCTTACGCAGGAATCGATACGCCAGCACGAGCTGCATGGCTATTTCTTTGCAAGTATGATTTAACGGAAAGAGTGCAGCAGCGCGTCACAGCCGACACGTGATCAACATTCCTCGTCTGCAAGAACCGCAAATGTCGCAACTTTACGTGCTCTCGCCCTCATTCTTGTTTAACCATATAAAAGACAGACGACCGCGGGGCAGGTGTCTCAGACAACACCTGATGCGCGTCGATCAGCGACATTGATTACGAACAGAGTACATGCAACGACATGCGAGAAAACACTTTTTATCATGGCATTCACATGCGGATAGAAACGTAACCACACGACATCACAGACGACGACCACGGCGACCACCCTATCGAACCGGAATCAGCGGACCAGAAACAAGGACAACTTTCGCATGGAACGTTACCTTTCTCCTTGTGCAGTCGGTGGGGATCGGCGTCACATCCTCGATTCTGCCAATACGCATACCCGAACGGGCGAGCGCACGGAGTGCGCTCTGTGCACCGGGGCCAGGCGTTTTTGTGCCGGTACCACCAGTGGCCCGGAGTTTGACGTGAAGCGCAGTGATACCGACTTCACGGCAGCGTGCTGCAACATCCTGAGCAGCCAACATGGCGGCGTACGGCGAAGACTCGTCACGATCGGCTTTGACCTTCATTCCACCTTTTGAAACGGTTCAGATGATGGGTGATTTGATGGGGATGGCAACACCACATACCAGTAACACGGGAGACGGTTTCCCTACCCGACAGATCAGTGACATGGACGAAGGTATCGTTGAACGAAGCATAGATGTGAGCAACGCCAAAAACGAGCTCTCCCTCAGCGACCTGAGGACCGAGCGAGACAGCGGTTTCTTCTTTGGCGACCTTCTTCTTGGGAGGCTGTAGACATCCACTCGTCAGCGTCGTCATCCATCATGAAATCTCTACCGGATCGACGGGACACCCAGACAACTGCATTTCTCGACGCATCCCGCAATCCACGATGTTGAACACGTACCATTTGACGAGGCTTGAGGGGTACAAGCGTTGAATGGCAATGAGTGTAGCTGGAAACTCAAACTCTTGACGGGATGAAGCGATGCCAAACAATCACAAACACACTGTCGATGATGTGCCCCTAGCGAACTTTTTCAACTTTGTATGGGTCCATCATCATAATGACAACGGCTTGAGAAGTCGGCGACATTTCGACGGGGGAATCTTCCGACAAGGCCAACACGCGCACTTGGCTGCGCTGTAGAGTCGCTCGTTCCTTATATCCATTGCTTCTCTCTTTTCCTCTTTTATACCAACTCGTGCGAGGGTCCTTTGACCAGTCCCTTTCGCCCCCGATCATGCTGGTGGTCGGTCCAAACTCAATAAGCGACATCTGTTTGAGTGCTACACCAGTGGGGACAAAGCGCGCGAGTTCATTCCGTCGTCTCGAGTGACGATCAAGAGGTATAAACCGAACACCCATGCTACATGTCTCGACCACCTCGTGAAGCACAGGTGTCCCCTCTGTCGCAAGCGGTTCTCACTCAATGACAACCGAAAGCTCCACGTGGACCATGATCCCTCCACGAAAACCATCCAGTTGCCCTTGGAACACATGGTGAGAGCACCACAGATTGACAACGAATCTCAACATCTTCTCGACGACGACGCACGTATCGTTGACGAGGGCGGGAACCTCAACAGTATTCAGAGGGTAATTGATGAGTATAGAGCGGTCGCAACCCGGGGATCAGGTGCCGTTAGTCCACCGTTTCTGATCCTGAACGAGCAATCTTATCTACTTGTCCTTTCTCCAGTATATTCCCGTCAGGGTCAGATGCCTCTTACTGCTTGACCTGTTGGAGGCGCAGAGAGAACAGGCCCTGCAAGCGGAACGGCTGCGTGAAGCAACCGCACGTGACGAAATATACAGTCGTTTGTGTGCTCCGAGTGGCTCAGTAAGTATGAAGACTCGCCTACCATTCAGAACAGTTTCCAGCAGGAATATCATTAGATGAACCGCTTTTGGATCGGGTGGGTATTTCGTTATGGCATCTTATCTGATGCTAACGTCTTAGCCATAGTCAAGCAAGTAGATCCGTTTATCTTCGTGTTATCCGCCTAAGGGCCATTTTCAGACGGAAGGCATGGATTTTCATTGTGAGTTTTTACGCTCAGAACTCAGTGGACTCCGTTCCGAGTGCGATGGCAATACTGATTACCACTAATCAATAGCCATCGTGTATCTGCGGTTCAGCCACGAGACGACGTCGTCATGAAGAGTCTCTCGCCTGGATGATTTGGTAAAGTATGTTCAAACAGAGGAAACTGGGGAATACAGCATATCGTAGTAGTTACCATTTATATTGTCTCTGGCTGGCGGTAACTAAGGTTTCACATCTATCAGTCCAGTCTGACATTCTGCCACTCGCTACAGCGACCATGCTCCAGCCCAGTTCCTTTCACATCGACAAGGTAGGATCAAACAAATATTAGTTCTGAACAGTGTACTGAGTTTCGCAGGTCAGATGTCGAGAATAACGCGGGGTCACACACCCTATGAAGCTTGTCATGGTCGCATGTCATCGCCTGATCACATGCGCGGCGCACGGCATACCAAAAATTCACCGTGGCTCTGCCAGTGCTCGAATCGCCTATGCAAGTTGGTATGTATTGAGGTATCTCCTCCACCAAGAACGGAAAACAATTAAAGTTCAAACAGGTCCCCCTCGACAACTTACTGTTGGCCAAACTCTTTATGATCCGTCTGTAGTCCTTGCTTATTTTATACATTTCAATCACGTGACTCTGGCCTAGCCCCGCAGCATTAATGACGCCGGCTACTATTAGCACTGGCCCCGACACTACAAATCTGTTCACCTTTCCTAGCCTGCTGATCCCCAGTTTCAGATAAAAAGGGCTCCGGATAAATCCTATCTCTACATCAGACCACACCCATATCTCTTCATCATGTCGTCTGCTCAGTGCTCTGCTATCGTCAACGCCTTGGCCGCCAAAGGTACGCACTCGTCGTATTCCACAGTTCTTACCACGCATGGATCCTGAATCCAATCCCTGATAGGGTACGACAATGCCCAGCTCGCAAACAAGGCCGGCTTGAACACACAGCGTACCGATGACAGTATGTGACCTCGTCGATTGGGGAGCAACGATCGTCACCCATTCTTTTCTTCTCCTCCCTCTCTCTAGTCGTGTCAGGCAAAGTCAAGCCTACTCAACAGGAATTCAGCTCGATCGCTGTGGCACTCGGCCTCTCAAATAACGTCAGTAACAAATCTTATCCCGCCCCTTCCGATCGTACGCTAATCGTGTGATGGTCTCTGCTTATAGTCCTCCCACGCAGCCCAGGTCACCGTCTAGGCGGGTGAAGAAGGGTGCCATGCGACAAGATTTGCGTTCCACTCAAGGTCGATGCTGTACAGTTATTTGTAGTATTATGTATGCATCGTGAACAATCGAATGTATCTTCCTGTAGCTGCCAACGTCAACTATTTTGTATCAAATTGTCCACTATGTAGGGAATCCCATCGGCTGGCTGGTTAAACGCCTATCGCCGATGGACTCAGACTATCACTTTTACCGAGGGTTGCCAACCCTTGAGCTTGAGCCTCTGATTAGCCAAGTATGACGACCCTGTAGACTCGGGCGTGGTTTACTTTTAGTCTCCGCGGTCATCCGGCGAGTACAGACATTATTGCACCTTAGTAGTATGTACTTCGCACCATCGACATCCTTGACATCAAACCTCCCACACACGCCTTCAACAGTTACACAGTCGAATGAGTCACCCCCGAATCCTGAACACGGACCCGACATCACGCCAAGTCCCAACCGTGACGATGACACGCGTATGACCCAAAATGACAAGAAACCTAGCACGAAAGCGGTTCGGCGACCCTACCAACACGCTGTATCGACGAGGCATGGGTTCCATCGGAAGGGGACGGGATACATACATACGCAGCCAAGTTACGCTTACGAACCTCGCGGAAATGACGCACAATTGTCGCCGCCCGTCATCTCCGCCCCGTTGGATATATCCATGCCATGTGTATCGCCTCTGTCTGACAATGCGCGACAACCCTATCATACAGACATGCACTGGCACAGGCTCGTTGACGCATCTTGATGACTTCGCGACAAAATAGAAGAAGAAAAGGAGAAAAGGGTATTGTCAGAAATGGAATACCGCATTACAGGACATATTGCAATCGCAACTCGTTCCGCGGTCCTTCCGAACCTGAGCCTGAGTAACACCCATACCTACCGAAAGTCGAGCTGAGCATCGCGGCGATGTCCCGAGAGAATACCGTTGTGCCAAGTATCCGCGATCGACCGCTCGACCTCCCGCTATGATTCAATAAGTACGGTAATGCCGACTATGCCATACTGACTGGCATAACTTTGCCATCTGCTTATCGCCACTCATAGTCATGGACGGATACTGAACTTGGATATAGGGTCACCACGAACACGGATAACCGATAGAAGGCATTACGTCAATCAAATCACTTTGGCGGTCCTTCCGAACACCGTCCTGGAGCCTCGAGGCAGGGCTACGCCTCGCTGTCAGGGGCCCGAGACACACGATAGATATGATAACTGTATCGATTTGGACAAGATCTCGAGGGTGGAAGGAAACGGTTCGACTGGATACATCATCGCGTATGTGTGTCACTTGAATATTGGACTCCAACAGGCCCATCGAATCAATATCAATCGCGAAAGATCGATCGATCGGCCTGTACATTGATATAAGGAAACCCTCCATGAACGTACCCATCGATGCTCCAATCCAATATCGAACACGCCCTGACCTGTGGAAGACCCACATCCACCCGTGGACCAAAGGAGAGCATTGATTTTCTAATATCACTCCCATAAGTTAAGTTAAAGTATGCGAGAGTCTCAGCACGTCAGAAACACGTGTAGTCAACGTTGCGCCTATGCCAGTCTCGGAGTGCAGGCTGCATCCCGTTCCACCGCCGTTTCGCATCAAAGCACCAACAACTTCAAGCACAACGTGGCTCGCATCACAATTAAACGCAGGGCCTTATCTCGTCCAACCCGTCCAGCCACGTCTTCCCTCACGCAATCTCGCTCGTGTACGTACGTACGTGTACCACGTTTTGAAAGTTCGAATCCTGTTCTTCCATGTTCCAAGTTCTCATTCCTGAAGGGTCTGAACCTGAAACGGTGGCGTCGCTCTGAGGCTCAGTCGAGGCAATTGACATTGACCGAAAGGAACAGCCACGCGACTGCCTTGAAAACAGTACTAGTGTCGCCATTGTGGTTCACATTTCCATTCTAGCACGCCATGGCGGGAGAATACACGACTCGGCGCGCGATGCTTGCGCGGTGCCGGAAGAATGATGGCGTGACAATTGGAATACGAGCCATCTTGAATTGCCATGCTGTGCGCGTGTGAAGGGATGGAAACCACTTTGCCGCAAACATCTCGTCATGATTATATTCAGGGCCCCATCCTGTAGTGTTTCAGAATTAGGAATAGTGGAGAGAGGTAGATCAGGACGAGAAAGTGAGCATCACTAATGTCAGAAACGCGTTACGCAAGTATGTCGGCAGTAAGACGGGCATCTGAGTCAGACGGCCTCAGCTTCAAACAAACACTCACCGATCTGAAAATTCGCTGTCCAAATGCTGACCGATGATCCGCCCAGACACGGGATCCGAGCGATGGTGTAAAATGGAAGCAAAAGGTCATCAATGTCATTCGTCTAATATTCGTAGCCAAAATCATGTACCGAAGGCGTTAATATCTGTAAGAATGCAGAAATCTATAAATCTGCAAACCAAATCATCGTGAATGGATCATGTGAATGTGAATGTGCCGAGACAAGAAGTAGAGGAAATGCAATGCTACAGGAATATTGGACTGCTGGACCAACAGCGCTAGAAAACGCTCTCCTTGGCGATGTCGAAGGTCAAAGGTGATAAGTAACAAAAAATGTGAACGAGATATGGCTGAGAAATCCATCCGACAGCCCAGACGAGAAGAGAAGGAGATAATATACGATACAGTGGAAAAGATAGATCAACGCAAGGAGGAGCAGAAACAAAAAGATGAGACTAAGCACCAGAGATGAGACGAGGATCAGCGAGATGAGGAATTAGAGAGGCGAAAAAAAGACCAGATACTAGAGAGAAACAATAGGTGAATCAAGACGAGACCGAAGATAGCAATAAGAGAGATATTAGGATAGTAGTCCGGAGACTGCTGGACTGAAATCCGAAGAGAAAAGTCTATGTCGAGATGCGATGGTGTCAAGCTGCATTGGAACCTGATGAACGGGAGCGGGTAGCGGGTGTTGCGTATGGATAATTGATTGTTTTGCCGTTGGGAGGACTATACGCAATATCAGGGTTTGGCATCCAGCGTTCATGGATCACTTCTCTATCTGATTCATCAGAATAGGAGCGGAGAATTTTTTGGGGAGAGGTAGTGGAGAAGGACATGTTCCGAGGTTTGGAGGGTGGCACAGGAGAGGTGGGGCGGAGGCTAGAGGAGCGGAGGGGTGTCTCGTGACGGAAAGCAGGAGTCATCGTTCGTGCAGGTGTGACAGGTCTGGAGCTAGGAGAAACAGAGGTGCTGCGCATGTGCTGAGAAGTAAAGCGGGACACCGGCGTAGGAGTAGAAGGAGGCATAGGAGGCATAGGAGGAGCAACACCATATACTGATGCACCAGACGAAGAAACGGACTGACGACGAGCCTCACTGACCATAGTAGGGGCCGCTGATGAGGAGCGAGTAGGTGAAATGGAGCGCGTGGCGGATTTAAGCGCCACGCGACTAAGCTCTGCGCGCAGAGACTGACATTCTTGTACTTTTTGGGTATAAAGGGTTTGCTATGCGAGTCAACGTCAGAAAAAAAAACCAACCGCCGAAATGAGAGCCATTTACCTGTCTATAGAAAAGATCAGGTCATGGAATGAAAGGACAGAATGGGAACGTACTGTTTAAGCTCAGCTTCCAACTTCGTCACGGTTAGTTCCATGTCGTCCAGCTTGCCTTTGAGTGTGGCCTCGACGGTTTTGGCCATTTTTGTTACTTCGGAATGAGCGAAGTGGTTCACAAGAATAGCTCTGAGTAGCGCAGCACTCAAAGCGAGAGAAGAAACCTGAGACGCGAGTCAGATTAAAAAAATTTCCGCAGTTGGGTAAAGGGGACGGATGTCCGACGGACCTGGTCATCTTTTTGTTTTTCGTCATGCGTCAACCACTCTTGTAGTTCTTTGTGAAGAGTGGAGACCTCCTCGACTGAACATTTTTTTGCGGCCACGGCGGCGACCCTGTCCTCGAGACGGCGAGCCTCTGCACGTGTGCGCGAGAAGCCAGACTCGACGATCGGGAAACGAGGTGGCTGGTGGAAGGAAGTATCCAGGGCCTCTTGCATACCACCCCGCCGCCGTGGGGTGGCATATCCGCTTGCAGAGAAGTCAATACGGATAAGACGGACATCGTCACTGGTGAATTGTTCGCGGCAGAAAGGACAGACGGGTTTGAGGCGGGGCAACGTCTTTTCTACGATCTTGTGGCAGCAGGTGGAACATAGGACATGGCCTGGGACGTGGTATGAGGGGTCAGAAATTTTTCACGGTGTGGAGGAGTGCTGACTTACCGCAAGGGATGGAATGAGGAATGCAATGCGGGCCGAACTCTTCCGCGCACACGTCGCAGACCGAACCAGGACTGAGCGTCAGCATGAGGGTCAAGACGATGAAACCCTTGCCAGGTTTGCTAGAACTCAGAAATGTTTGACAAGGGATATCGCTCGACGGGATGGTGGAGGATAAATAGCATGGACGGAAAATTCAGAGTGGTGGACTTGCCAAACTTTAATCAAAGTTGGCTGGACCAAACAAATGCACCGCTCTAGTACTAACTCCGAGCGATTCATAATATCCTCGTTCGTATCACAAATTCCAGATCCCTTTTTTTCCATCCTCGTGCCCATTGGCATGTTCGAGATCTGTCCGTAAAGTTCGAGATATTTTACTACAAGCCATATTATTTTATTATTTATTTTCCTTTTCCTTGCTTTTCTGTCAATGGTACTATTTCAGGGTTAGGGCCTAGGGTGACTCGAAACGCCCATAAATTGACCCGCACAGCCCGTCTCAGACTCCCACCGTCGCCGCCGCCCAGCGCGCGCCGCGTGTTTTCTCCTACGCACTGTTGTTCTGCTTGGGACCTTGTTCTCCCACGAGTGCAGTGCGAAAACGGGGTCAGCTCGATAGCCCATCCTGGCCATCAAGATGGTGATGTTGATTATCTGTTCTCGACCGAGAACCTTTGTCTCGTTATCTTGCGTATTATTACGCAGAAAGAACTTAATGGGACCTCTTTCTTCTTCTTTCGTTTAATTTCGTCTCGGCTACACATTTCTCATCTCTGCGTTCTAGAATAAAAGACGATTCGTTATCGATAATCCGATGGGTAGTGTGGACGAGGCTTGTTGGATGTTCCCGTGCCGAGGTACACGTTGGACGTGGACCCGTTTCACTAGGTGATCAGATCACTCCTTTGATGGGATGCCATATCCGGTGAGCTCTACCAGCAGTGTTTATAGGAGAGCAACGATCCTGACATCGGCCCGTCTGCTCTTTCGGGACACTTGAGACACTTCAAGAACGCGTGCCAGCCTCGAGCTGTGCCTGGCACATGCCACACAATGTTCTCCTGCGAAAGCACGAGTGTGCACCGTCCACGGTCTCTCCGCGTCGTGCGATTTAAGTGTTGGGTAGCCGATCTGGTCGTCGCCGCCTATCTGTTCACACAGACAGACGCGTTCGCCTCGCGGTGTCGACGATCCAACACTGCCCAGTCTATATCTCGTGAGGATCGTCCATCCTTGGACGAGATTACGAGACATATGCCGTCTTGCTTAAACACGCACTCCTCGCAGCACTTTTTTTTATCACATATCTCCCATAGATAAAGGTGATAGAGCTGCCACCTGCCATCACGGGACTCCAACCTGTCTTCGTCTTCTCGGACCAAAACTGACCCCCTGAGGCGTTAAGCCATACACGAGGCTCGTGAGATATGGCTCATGGACATGAAAAACACTTCCCCGCAACACGCCGTTTTCATTTACGGCCTACATACCATATCATCTGTGGGATCTCGTTACTCTGGTCGTTTAGGTATAGTACACATACTTGGATGGGTATCAGTCAACACCCAATCCCTAATCCACCGGAAAACATCACCTATTCGAGAACAAGAACCACCGGTGGCGTGATGGACCCGTCTAATGAACTAGGCCCATCTGATTGCATCGAAGCCAGTAGCACTATGAGCTCCGGACGATGTTCTCGATCTCGAGTTGGACACGGACGCACGCAGCTTTGCCTTCAGGGGTCTGACCTCCCAAGAGGGTGTCACTTTTACCCCCAATACCCACTGTGGCAGCCTCGTACAGAAGCTCAAGCAGCTTGACCCACTGTTTCCCCCATATATGCTTCGCCTCCATTCCACCCACATCGAGCGCAGCTGTGTGGTTCGATCAGTCACGAGCATGGTGGTCTCCAAATGCACATACCATATAAGAGTTGCGCGGCGACCGCGGTGGAGAGTAACCGCTCATCGTTCATCATCCTCGTGAAATAAGTCCAATACCTCGGTAATCGGAACATGTTGTCGAGCGGTTTCGCAACGGGGGCGGCCATGACGAGGAAATACACGCGCATCATCCCAGAGATGCGTGTGATATATTCTCCCATTGACTCTTGCTCACCGCTGCTAACGCGGTATCCCATGGCTTTTATTCGCGTTGCATCCACCCATGTAGCACCACCAGCGTCGCTCGACGGGATGACACAAGGCACCGGCCATCCGCCGGATCGCTGCACAAGCTTCGCGAAAAAGATGTCGGCGAAGGCGGGTAACCTCTCTAAAAGGTTCGCGGTGACGAGCGCCAGGGGAATGGCGCTCTTCTTCTCTGCCGTCACCTCTGTCTCCGCTTGCAGTAATATTGCCTTTGCCAAGGAGGAAAGTGAGGCCAGGTACAGAGGTTCCGGAAGACCTCGCTGTGGATGAACGAGCTCAAAAATTTGGCTGGTCTAGTAAGAGGTTCATAAGTGGCACCCTACAACGAAAGAATTTTCTCACTATCCGCGCGATAGTGGCTTGGTCCTGTGTTAGTTGGCCTATCTTTGGAGTGATTTGTCTCCGAATAGCACTCCATTGCGGCTTCAACGCCTTGTCACCCTTGACGGTCTTCATCGGACCAGCTTTAAGGTTCTATGCCATTGCCCCTTAGATCCGCAGCAATGTCCGTCCAGGGTAGTGCTTACCTTGAGTGTCTGTCGGGCACGAACCCAGTCTTCCTCGGGTAGTGTCATACCGAGGACATTTCTCCTCTTTTCTGCCGCCGCCAGCGATGCACGTTTTTCCCGTTCGGTCTCGTCCCTGGCTCGTTGCGCGGCTTCTTCTGCCTCTTTCTGCCTCTGCCTCTGTTCTTCCTCCTGCCGCTTCTTTTCCTCCTCGGCCAATCGTTTCTCCTCCTCTAGTTTCCTCTGACGCTCTTCCTCCTCACGTTTCTTCCTCTCTGCTTCCAACCTCTTTCGATGATTATCTTCCTCTAATCGTATGACTCGTTCTATGCGTTCCTGTTGTACTTTGTCCTGCTCGGTCCACTGTATCCTGAGTTGATTCAGTTCTGATTGCTGCTTCAACTTGAGTGAAGACAGCAGCTTCTGCACTTCTGCCATCTGTTGTTCGTGTTTCGCAGCGAGCACCTGCAAATCCTGATCCCTTCTCCTCGCACGCTGTTCGTGCGTGTCGAGGAGGACTTCTGCTTGTTCTTTACGTGCAGTGCGCTAGCAAAGTCACATAATCAGTCGTGGCATTCCAGCGAGAGCGAGGTATCATTGGGAAACTCGCACCAATGCGTCTTTGCGAGCCTGTTTCTCCCATTCTTCATACGGATCGTGATGTCTTGTCCGAAGTCGAATGGCAGCTACCGTTTCCTCGACGTGTCGTCGTTCCGCTGGACTGCGCGGTTCTCGTTTCGCACTGTAATGTGCGCACGTGGCATCCATGAGTGTGAGGCTGGCGTAGAACAGAGAGCAACTCACGAAGGGGATGCAACGGGTAGCTCTCCGTCTGAATCGAAACAGACTGAGTCGGAGAGAGGGGGTGAGCTTGGGGTGCGGTCGACATCGCTGACGGGCTCTTCAGGTTCGGTCTCAGAGTCTGAGGGGAGACCGAAGCCAGAACTTCTTCGCCGGGATTGACTAGGAGGTCGTGAGCGGTGGCATACTTGAAGGCAGAGACGCGACGAGGATGGGTACTTACCGACGCACTGGAGATGGGGACGGGGATCTTGGTAGACCGTAGCGCATCGTAGTGATCGGTCAGTCTGAAACGACGGTACAAGCATTTGGTGTTTGGGATCAAAAGTTACCCTATTTGGTATGTTTGGTATACTTTTTACCCGGTACATTGATCAACCTGCGCGCCGTGTTTTGATGGACCGCCGTCACAGTCCGCGTCATGGCCCAGCATTTCCCGAGGTGATGCTCCTGGGAGTCCGTGAAGCGTCCTCTAAATCATGTCAGTCATTTTCCCACTACGCCAATGATCGACACTGCGGCAACAACTCATGTCAAGCTCGTCCGACGAGGTGACAGTTGAAATTCTCATTCCCCAGCCTACTGCAGAGTATCCTATCCGTATATCTATACGTCGAATCGCAATACGGCCCCGGGGGTGCAAGATCCTCGGGGAGACACGATCGCCATCTTCAAGAACGTCACATACTGGTCTCGATCAGATCCGGGGGATGATGTCCGGTGAACACGCAGGATTTGGTGGTGACGCATGCATCGTAGTTGCTGGGGCTCCAGCAACCATCGCGGTGAACACCGTCATCCCCATCAGAATGCCAAAAAGAGGGGGCTAAGATGCGATCAACTTGCGAAACCTCGATCATCAAATTAATCACGCTCAGCCATGCTGGTCTATTTCATGGGAACAGCCTGCCGTCGTGTAGCCCTCACTGAGAGGGGATCAGTCCCGCTCTGAAGTTGAGTAAGTGTTATTTGCTGTGAACAAAACTAGAATCTAAACTCTGCAAGCAAAAGACGGCGGTCTTACGTTTTGCAGCCAGCTTCGGGCCCTTAAAGCCCCATCATTACCATGGCACAGAAAGGTGAAACAATCTCGAGTTGCTTCTCGTTTCGAACGTGCAACGACCGTTCACGATGGTTAACTTCACGATTCTCGCTGGCGGTTATACTGCCTCTGTTGCATCCTATCTGTTCAATACCGATGACAACACCTTGACATACCTCAACCAGTACACGACGGGCGACAACGCGTCCTGGATCATTTCTCATCCAACGAACAAGAGTATCTTGTAGTATGTTCTTTTGTGTTTCTCGCCCGTGACTCGATGCGAGTGCTTCCGTCTAGCGCGACCAACCAGAACCTTGACGGTGCCATACAGTCCTTCGCCGTTGGTCCCGAGGGCGCCATTACACTTGTGGATACAATTAACTCTGGGGGAAGCCGTCCCGCTTACTGCGCTGGTTTGTCTACAGGACAAGTTGCAGTCCCCAACGTATGTATCTTTGCAACTCTGCATAACGACTACATTGACCACTGCGCAGTATTCCTCTGGTACTGCACGTGTCATCCCCACAGAGGATGACTACTTGCATTTCTCCAACGACTCGGCTATCTTGACGTTCCCCGTCCCCACCACCGGTACCCAGGGTGCCTCGGAACCTCACATGATCTACCAATATGGTGCTGAACTCTTCATTCCCGACAAGGTCAATTAGCCTTCGCGTCCAGGTGTATCCTTTCGGTATCTCAACCATCTACAGGGTAATGACAAGATATGGCGACTCGGCGAGGTCGATGGCAACCCCGGTGACTATGCCGTCCATGGTGAGATCCAACAACCCATCGGTAGCGGTCCTCGCCATATCCGTATCAGAGGTACGTTGGCCTGGGAGTCCGTCTCGTCGGTCCTTTTTGTTGATCGAGCTCTAGACAATATGTTGTACACCCTTCACGAACTAGCGAGTACCCTGACCCTGCGGGAGGTCCCCTCCTTCCCGAACGGCACTTCTCAGATCCTCTCGAATGTTTCGATCATTCCCCCTGACCCACCAGCAGGCTCAGCATTTGCCGCTGCTGAAATTCTCATTCCCGAGCCAACTCCAGAGTATCCTATCCCGTATATCTATGCGTCGAATCGCGATACGGGGGTGCAAGACCTCCGGGGAGACACGATCGCCATTTTCGAGAATGTGAACAACCAACTCGTTTTGCGCAACCAGGTCTATACCGGTCTCGATCAAATCCGAGGGATGATGTCTGGTGAACAGGCGGGATTTGGTGGTGAGGCGTACATCGTAGCTGGTGGGGCTGCGGGCACCACTGGCGTGAAGGTGTTCAAGAGAACAGAGTGTGGTGCTAACCTTGAGGAGGTTGCGACGAACACCGTCATTCCCACTAGATCGAGCTTTGTTTGGTTGAACCGACATCAAGTCTTGAGTTAGATTGTCGGTATTATGATCCACTTGATCCACGAACTCCTGCTAGGGTGCGAATCACATAACCACCATCACTTTTGTGCAAATACTTAACTCTCCCAGGAAAACACTCAGGATTTTTTTCCTCTTGAAACAATGATGTATTTGATGAGTAGAGGGATGTTGCACGAGACTGAAAAGGTTGACCAGAACAAAATGCCATCGGGTCTGAATCTGGCCATCTGGGAAATATAGCCCTTATTCCAACACTGTGTCCATGGGATTTGTACTTTGTTGCAGCACGATAAGCGCGAGTGTGAGAAGACCTCAGACGAGATGGGGTGTGCAAGTTAGGCTTAGAACTATTGCCCCCTAATGTACAGCTCGACTTAGGTAGTAGACTACTCAATAGCTAGAGTAATCCTATTGATTAGATGCCTAGCTGCGTCATTGGTATGCTGCGTCATTGACTCGGTCGAGAGTAGCTTGTCTATGTTTGGCCTAATGGCCAAGTGGTCGTGTTCCAACATACTTTGTTGAATAGAACAGAATTTCTGACTTGAACGCAACCCTCCCTCGTCTCCAATTCTGATTAGTATGCAACCTTCACCGATGCCATCGATGTTCCCATATTCAGAATGTATTGCTTATTGTTGCAACTAAGGATGTACACTCAGATTCTTTCATTCATTGCCGTAAATTAAAGAAAAAAGCCTTCTGCTCTCGATAACATCCAGGCCTCAGCTGTCCATAGCTTGGACTCGACCCTTCAATCATTGGCTCCTTTGACAGTCCTAAGAGTCTATTTTAGGCTTAGGCTTAAAGTCAGTTGCAATTCTCGTCCCGGTTTGGCTGGTAGCTAAATGACTCGTACCACACGTCACGAAAATGGTCCATCAGTATTTATCTGAAACAGTGAAAACCGGTTGAAGAGTTCCATCTACTCGACCTTGTTCAATCCCACGCTGCCCCCCTCTGATGTGATTGACAAATAGGCATCTCCTCGGCATGCATGGTGCTGTGACGGAAGACCCGCGAGAAGTCCTGGGTACTGACGCCACGATCAGAATCCAAGTTGAGGCCTCGAGGTGTGATCCCACAGACCATTGACAGCTGAGCTACCAGGACCCTTTCGGGTTCCCACTAGCGTTTTCTCGTTCCCCTGCGGTACCATGCCGGCTAGTTCGCATGGATTCCTGTCCTAGCCGCATCCCAGTGTTGGGATTCGATAAGCAACTAGTACATACTGACCAGTGACCAGGATCAAAGGGCGAAGTGACCGTGCCGAGTCGGAGCTTCGGAGATTCCCGACATACTGCATTCATATCTCTCCCACCATCTCATCTCTCTCACCTCAACGTCTCCATCCAGCAGGTCGATACGATGCTCTCCGAGTACCTGTGGCCCTTCTAGCTTTGACTCCAAAGCTGGAATGGTCTCAGCATAAGACATCCGTAACAGCCCATAACTCTTAAAACCAAAAGCGTTGCCGGTTTACCGTGTGCCGATCCCTCCAACTTGAACGCCCTTCATCTGCCTTCTTTCCGACACGTGACGATTAAAACAATTATCATGCGATATCCAGCACATATACAGGAATTAGATATTGGTATATGGATAAAATGTGGATGTAAGGAGTGGCTGATCCTCTGTCTCGGATGTGACTAGTCTGAGAGGGACGAAGAACTGACAAGATGAGCAAACGTGAGGGTAGTTTGAATGCCAACGGGAAAATCTCGACGTTATAAGCTCCAATAGCATCGGTACATTCGAGTCCTTAGCATAGACATTCCAACTGTCCCCGATGTCCCCACCCATACCTCCCTAGCCCGTGCAACGCCAACCAACCCATGAGCCATTCGCCGTACGCTGTGAAAATGATGTCATATCGACATATCCTCCTTTTCATTTTTCACCGTCCAATCCGCATCGAGCGTATTGTGCAGCGGGAGCCCTGTCATGAACAACGACGCCACGAGTCCTGCGCCACTAATGGCAGCCGAAACTCGCCACAACACCGCGAGACTGTCTGCAAAGGCAGCTCGGACTTCGAACAGGGTCTCCGGAGGGAGCGTGGGGAGCTCTGGGATGAGTGCATACACGATGGCTGTCCCTTGTGGGACAGATTGGATAAATGATGCAGGAAGCTTCTTTGCAAGCTCATTTTGGAGGACTGTGCTCCCGATGGTGATACCCCACACCTATAAAGGCCACACCTAAGTATTGTTAGGAATGAAAGAGGAATCAAGACACTCACAGTGGCGAACGAACGGAGGAACCACATAAACGCAAGTGCAGGTGCATTCTGCGTGACCGGCAAGGGTGCTTGAATGGGATACATGGGCGTCGCACTCAGCACACTGCCATGGGTTGAACCTGGAGTATCAGATGGAGAGAAGCTCAATCAACGAACCCAACGAACCCTATACCCAACCCAAGCAGCACCCTGTACCCAATGGATTTCCAGATAGAGTCCGTTGCGCTGATCGTGCTCATCAAACCAAGAGGGATGATGGTGAGGATCCAACCTATCCACATTTGCGGCCGATATCGTCTAGTGGCTTTAATCGATATCCCAGTGGCAATGGCTGCAAGCGCGAGCGATGCCAGCGAGAGTGAGTAAATACCAGACGTGACAGGTGATGCACCCTTGCAAGCCTGAAAGTAGACTGGGTAGTAATCTGCAAAGTGGTTATGCTGAGAAGTGGTAGCGATTCCATCGAATAAACTCACAGACGACTGTCAAAGTCGTAACCGTGGTGCAGAATGTCTGTATATAACTGATTGGCATGTGCCATGAGTGGCCGGAGAGGGGAGGATTACCAATAATGTTGCTTACCCACTGGTGCTGGTCAGGTTTGTCATTAAAGAGAACGGCACCTGGCGCGAACAGTGTGAGATGAAATTCGGGTCAAGGTACATGGAGGAGCACGTACAAGTGGGTTCGTTGCGAGAGTGGCATCGTAGGCGATGAAGATCCCGAGGCCAACGAAGCCGAGGACTAACGGGACAAGTACCGTGGCTGAACCCCATGGCGCGGTGATCCCACCCCACGTCAACCCTATTGTATATGCGACGGTGCTCGAGATAACAAGAAAATTACCTCTGTCAATAAAACAGCGGTCAGTGGGGCTGGATTCGTGGCGACAATTGCATTCGATCCTACTCCAGTTCATTCGCATAAATTTGTCTCGGTAGCTGCCTGGGGGAACGGGTAGATCCAGAAGGAAGATGACTGACACACAAGCAACGAGACAGATGGGAAGATTGAGGTCTGGCACATTATCAGACTATCTCAGATATTCTGAGCAAGGTGAGGACACTCACAGAAAAGCCAACGCCATTGACCCTGAGTCGCGAGGCTTCCCCCGACGACGGGACCAATCGTCGAAGAAAGGCACCAGACGCTAAGTCAACGGTCTGAGTTCGGCTCGTTAAACCCCATGATCAAGCAGGTCTTACAGTCCATATAAACCGGCATAGACACCACGTTCTTGCAGGGTGACGAGATCGGCTAGGATGATTCCCGTGAGAGACTGGATGCCTCCTCCACCCAAACCTTGTATGGTCCTGCCTGCAATGAGCATATTCATACTATTTGCGCCACCGCAAATGCCACTGCCGAGTGCAAAAAGACCTATGGCTATCAGAATGGCGGGTCGCCGACCGAACGTCTGAGCCAGGCCACCGCTCATTGGGAGGAACGCAGTCGAGGCGAGTGCGTAAGCAGAGCCAACCCAGGTGAACTGGGATGCATGTAGAGCATTGGCGATGGTAGGGAGTGCGGTAGAGACAGAGGATATCTCGAGAGAAGAGAGAGAGAGGCAGGTACACATCGAAGCAAAAATAAGCCAAAATTTGAGGTTTTTCTTGGTTGATGCTGGTTGGACAGTGTCGCCATTCTCCGACGCTAGGGCCAAAGAAGTGTTTTCAGGGGTGGGCATGACGAGACTGATCTCGCGAGGCAACAGTAAAAGCCCTGTTGGAGGTTTTACTAACAGCCGGGACTCTTCCCATTGATCTCGTTTGCTTCATCTTGTTCGGTTCAACTCGCATGATGTAAATGTGGCAGTGCAACTACTTTATCTCCTTTCGTGATTGATGACGTTCAAATTTGGACGTTGCTCATGTACGTGACGCGTTCACGGAGGTTGATGAGTGAGAGGATGTGGACGACCAGGGTGTGATGGGTGGGTGAAAACTCGAGCACGAGCTATGCTACTGGACTGCCAGCGAGTGCGAGTGGCGCGAAAGGAAGAGGCGCCGCTGCGCCACTTTCGGTCGCTCGGCCAAAGAGTCTAAACTTTGCAAGAAGAAGGTTTTGCAACCCGGTTTGCGCCGTTGTTTAAAACCCCACCACTACCATGGGAGGGAAAAATCCCGAGTTCCTTCTCGAGCGCGCAACGACCGTTCACGATGGTCAACTTTACGATTCTCGCCGGCGGATATACCTCCTTCGTTGCATCTTATCTGTTCAATACCGGTGACAACACCTTGACCTACATCAACCAGCATACGACGGGTAACAACCCGTCGTGGATCATCTCTCACCCCACGAACAAGAGTATCTTGTAGTACGTATCTCTTAGATATGTCTCTCACCCGTGTTTCGACCCGGGTACTTCCGTCTAGCGCAACCAACGAGAACTACCCAAACGGATCCATACAGTCTTTCACCGTTGGACCCGAGGGCGCTATTACTCTCGTGGACACAGCCAACTCCGGGGGAAGCCTTCCATGTTATTGCGCTGGTTTGTCCACAGGTCAGGTTGCAGTCTCCAACGTACCCGTCCTCTTCGGCTCGTATAATCACTCCACTGACCCCTACACAGTATGGGTCTGGTTCGGCACGTGTCTACCCCACTGAGGATGACTACTTGCATTTCTCCAATGACTCGAACATCTGGACGTTCCCCGCGCCTACCCAGAACACCAGTAACCAGCCTTTCTCAATGGCTCACATGACCTACCAATACGGTGCTGAACTTTTCATTCCCGACAAGGTCAGCCAGCTTCCGAATTTACGTGTATCGATTCGATATCTCAACCACTTACAGGGTGATGACAAGATCTGGCGACTCGGCGAGGTTGATGGCAATCCCGGTGACTATGCCGTCCATGGTGAAATCCAACAACCCATGGGTAGCGGACCTCGTCATATCCGTATCAGAGGTGCGCCGTCCTCAGTCCGTCTCGTTGGTGCATCTTGTTGACCGTGCTCTAGACAATATGTTGTACATCCTTCACGAGTTGGCGAGTACCTTGACCCTGCAGGAGGTCCCCTCCTATCCCAACGGCACATCTCGGATTCTCTCAAATGTTTCCATCATCCCCTCTGATCCACCCACAGGCTCAGTCTTCCGCGCTGCTGAAATTCTGATTCCCGAGCCTACTGCAGAGTATCCTATCCCGTATATTTACGCGTCGAATCGCAATCTAGGTGTGCAAGACCCTCGAGGAGATACGATTGCTATCTTCGAGAATGTGAACAACCGACTCGTACTGCGCAACCAGGTCTATACCGGTCTCGATCAGATCCGAGGGATGATGTCCGGTGAGGGGGCGGGGTTTGGTGGTGAGGCGTACATCGTAGCTGGTGGGGTTGCGGGCACAGCTGGGGTGAAGGTGTTCAAGAGAACAGAGTGTGGTGCTAACCTTGAGGAGGTTGCGGCGAACACCTTTATTCCCACTAGATCGAGCTTTGTTTGGTTGAACCGACATCAAGTCTTGAGTTAGATTGTTCGTACAGTATATGTTCCACTTGATCCACGAACTCATTTTACCGCACGAAAATGGTCAGATTCGTCACTATTTATCTGAAAACATGGTAAGATCGGAGTTCTATCTGCTCGTGCTTGCTCAATCCTTTGCGTCCCCTTCAATGCGATGGACAATAGGCATCTCTTCGGTGCGCATAGGCCTGCCTTATTGGTCGTGCTAATATATAGTTGAGTATTTCATAGTGCATAATGCTGGTCCCCTCGTTAGACTCTGCCAATTGTACAAGTACATTCTTGAATTGAATTGTATTTAGTTACTACTGGCTTGTGCTTTGCGCAATTGCGCGAGTCCCTAACAGCTAGTACATTGTAATTTATCTCATTCTGTCAGCCTGAGGCTCATCTGCATCGGAGTCCCAGTTTTTCTATGGATATATATATTTGTCTTTCTTCGCATCTAACCCGCATGGCGCTCTTCCCGCATGCTCTCAGGTTCACCCCAAATCTACACGTAGGACCCACGTGCGCGAGCACCACCAGTCGGGGACGTTGCCTGCTCGGACGACGAGCGCTCTCCACTAGCACCAACCCCCCTTTACCACCGACCGACCCCGCCCCCGAGCAACTTGCAGGAACCACTCCCCCACCCCGCGGCGCCGGCGTCCTCCCCCCGCACCAACCCCCGCGTACAGCCCCCGCC
>JBBPND010000044.1:0-39284 GCA_038090655.1 Gastroboletus turbinatus
TAACTGTACCAAATGGTATTAAAAATGTTTATTTAAATTCTCATGAATCTAATTTTGCTGTTATTATACCTTTATTTATTTTAGCTTTATTTAGTATATTATTTGGATTTGTTTTCTCTGATTTATTTGTGGGAGTAGGTTCAGATTTCTTTGCTAATTCTATTTTTATTAACCCTAATAATATCTCTATTATTGAAGCTGAATTTAGTTTACCTTTAATAATCAAATTATTACCTAGTTTATTATCATTATTAGGTGCTACAAGTGCTATATTCTTATATCATGTATATCCTAACTTAATTATTAATTTAACTGATTCTGCTTTAGGTAAAAAAATTTATACTTTCCTTAACGGAAAATATTTCTTTGATGTAATTTATAACTATTATTTCATTTCAGCTGGATTATTAACTGGTAACACTATATCTAAAGTATTAGATAGAGGTGTAATTGAATTATTAGGTCCTTATGGTTTAGCTTCTGTATTAGAAAATACTGCTAATAATATTGCTAAATTAGATACTGGAGTTATTACTACTTATTCTTTATATATAACAATAGGAATATTATCATTAGTATTCTTAGTGTTCGCGCCATTATTATTTGATACTTATATTATATCTGAATTTAGATTAATTGTTATCTATATATCAGCTTTATTCTTTTCTTTATTACCTAGTTTATCTAATAAACATTAATTTCTATATAAAAATTTTTTTATTTACTAATGTTAATAATATTAATCAATTAGACTTAGATTATAAGTATAAATATTTAAATAAATGATAATATAAAATATTTTTAAATTGTCAAAATTTGATTTATTTAAGTAATGTTTATTTACTAAAAAATACTACATTTAGGAAATAAATACACACAATAAATAACAAAACACATAAATAAACAGAAAAGATGTTAACTTTATTATTACTTACACCTATAATAGGTTCTCTATTTATTTTATCTATTCAAGAAAATACTTTAAATAGTCAATCAAAAATGAGAACTATTGCTATTACCACTTCTTTAGTTAATTTATTAATTTCTATTTTCTTATGGTTAAATTTCGATTCTAATACAACTCAGTTTCAATTTGTATCTGAATTTGATTACTTAACTTTTGGACATTTAAATTTTGGTGTTGATGGAATATCTTTATATTTTGTATTATTAACTACTTTCATTACTCCTATTGCTATCATTTCTAATGCTTATAATATTAATTCTAACTTGAAATTCTTTTTAATTGCTTTCTTAATTTTAGAAACTTTACAATTAGCTTTATTTTTAGTGTTAGATTTATTCTTATTTTACATCTTCTTTGAAAGTGTTTTACCAGTCTTATTTATTATAATAATTGTATATGGATCTGGAGAATTTAGATTTAGATCAGCTAATTTATTCTTCTTATATACATTATTTGGATCTTTATTTATGTTATTAGCTATTTTACAAATTTTTAATTTAGCAGGTACTACAGATTTCCAATTATTATCTTTAGTTGACATTAATGCAGATGCACAAAAAATTTTATGGTTAGCCTTCTTCTTAGCTTTTGCTATTAAAACTCCTTTATGGCCTTTCACAGGTTGGTTATATAGAGCTCATGCTGATAGTCCTTTAGCTGGATCTATTTTATTAGCTGCTACTATATTAAAATTTGCGACATATGGTTATATTAGAGTATTAATTAATTTCTTACCTGATGCTACAAATTACTTCGGTCCTTTAGTTCAAACTATTGCTATTATTACTTTAATTTATGCATCTTTAACTACAATTATTCAACAAGATACTAAAACTCTTATTGCTTATTCAAGTATTGCTCATATGAGTGTAGTTATTTTAGGTTTATTCTCTAACAATATTCAAGGTATTGAAGGAGCTATTTTATTAGCTTTAGCTCATGGTTTTGTTTCTCCTGCCTTATTCATTTGTGTAGGTGGAATTATTTATGAAAGAACAGGTACTAGAATTATTAAATATATTAGAGGTTTAGTTACTTATATGCCTATTTTCACTATATTATTCTTTATTTTTACATTATGTAACACTGGTATCCCTTTAAGTTTAAATTTCTTAGGTGAACAATTATCTTTAATTGGAATATGGGAAGTTAATCCTATAATTTCAGCATTAGGAGCTACTGGTATAGTATTATCAGCATGTTATTCTATCTTCTTATATAATAGAATCTCATATGGTACTTATTCACCTAATATGAATAATGTAATTGTATTAGATATTACTAGAAGAGAATTTATTATTTTAATTTCTTTATTAATACCTACAATACTATTAGGTATATTTCCTAATGTAATATTAGATTCAATACATGTATCAGTATCAACTATATTATATAATATATAATATAATAAATATTTAATTTTCTTATTACGACTTCAATATTGCTCATTAATTTAGTTATGAGTTTATTAGTTCATTTTAATATATTCGATTATATTCATATGGATTTACCCCCTCCTTACTAATTAATAAAATTATATTTATTTTAATTAATAATTATAAATTAGATAATTGCTGAAAGATTTTATTTATGTATAATTTAATTTATCTATTAAATAGAATTTATTTACTTTATAAAAAAAAATAACAGTTTAATATTGAAGATATTATAAGTTACAAATTTTAAGGTAAAACTATTTAATATTATATTAAAATTTCTAATTTTTTATTTAACATAAAAGTATGAGCTGATAGTACAGTTTAATTATATTAAGGATACAATTTAATATTAATATTTTTAAATTGTTATTCAATACTTAAAATATTAGTAAGTATTTAAATTTTAGCTTTTATTTTAATAATTTTCATATTGTATCGTATCCCATATATTAACATTATATTCTTAGTATTTAATGGATTATTAAATGAGTAAATAAAGTATAAAAATAATTATTGTAATTATCTATATAACTATATACTTTATTTATATTTTTTCGAAAATGTTTAATTAGGTTAGTAAAATAACTCACAAATTTAGCAAACAAACCAAATTGGAAAATAATCAAAGAAAAATAGGGAAAATGATACCTTTATTTTATTCAAGTTTAAAACAAAAATTATATTTATCTATGTCTATGAATAAAAAATATAAAGGAACTGAACATAATCCTTCATATGTAATAGGTAATTTTAATGGTTTCTTTAAAAATAGTTCTAAAACAAAAATGATCTTTTTCAGAAGAAAATTAAAAAGTTTACAATTTTATAGTAAACAAATAAAAAATACTCAAAAAATAAATAATTCTTTAGATTTAGTAAATGTAACAAAAGAACAATTAAATACACAATCTAAAATAAATATAAAATCTAAATTAAATAATTTAACTCAAATTAATGACAATATGATAAATAAATATATTGATAATAATATAATTAATAATATAAAATTTCCTTTAAATTTATTAGTTAATAATAATTCTAATAATAATATTAAAAATATTAATTATATAAGATTAATTAGTAAATACTATACTGATTTAGCTGTAAATAAAAATAATATTTATAAATTTAATATTAATAATACTAGATTAATAAAAAATATTTATACTTTATTACATTCAGCTTTTATATCAATGCAATGTTTAATTAGTCAACCAAGAATATCTTATATAAATGATAAAATATTTATTCAATTATTTTTTTATCCAGATGTTAAATTATCTAAACATATGAAAGCAAAATGGAATCAAAACATAATTAATAACTTATTAAATAAGTTAGATTCTCAGACTAAAACAGAAATTATGAAATTATTTAAATCAACCTATTTTAATTCTAAACAAAAAATTATCAAATTATTTAATAAATTAAATTTTAATGATCAAAAAGAAGTAATAACAAATTTCACTATGCCATCAAAACAAATTAAAAAATTAATTGATATAATAATAAAAAGAAATGAATCATTAAAAATGTCAGATATTAAAGCTCAAAAAAGAATTAAAAGATTGTTTAATAATGCATTTATTAATTATAATAAACCTATTCATTATACTGAAGATAACTGTAATATTAATAAATTACAAAATAATTCTATGTTCTTAAATATTTATAATCAAAAATTAAAAATTTTAGCTCAATTATTAAGTAAAATTTTTAATAAACCTGTTCAATTAGAATTAATTAGATTACATTATCCTTTCTATGATCCTAATATTATTGTTAATTTATTATCTTATTTATCTGAAAATTTAAAAATTAGAAGATTATTAGGTAAAATTTATAAATCTGCATTAATTACTAAACCTACTGCTAATATTCAAAGAAAAAGATTCTCAGTTATACCTGGTTATTTAACTGGATTAACTATAAAATTTGCTGGTAGATTTCCAACACAAAAAATAGTACCAAGAAAAACAGTAAAAACTGAGAAAATAGGAAGTTTAGCTAGAAAAAAAGCAGTATTAATTGAAACAGCCAGATTTTCAAATAAAAATAGAAGAGGATCATTTAGTATATCTGTATCAACCGGATTACATTTAAATAATTTTTTAAAATAAAGAAATAATTAGTTTTATTTAACTCTTATAATTTATATAGTTATATTTATTATATTAACTGTTTATTGAATGTTTTAATTAATTTATTATATTTATATTAATTAAATTACTTATTAATCCCCTGTTATTATTTTATATCCGCTATTAATAGCGATTAAATACTTATATATATAAATACTTATATTTTATAAGTACGTGAATATATGTAATATACAAAAAAGATTTGTGTTTTTTTTAATTTATACTATATATGTTTACGTTTTTATTGATTCTTGTTCATAAGGAACTCTGCCTTTATTTTTAGTTAATAAATAATAAAATTTAGGTCACAAATTCTAGGTAAAACCTACTTAAGTATTAATACAAACTATTAATATTTAATGAATTCAGCCTTTAGTTGTAATATTTTAAGATTACGAACGGTAAAACGTAGGCATAAAATTTAAAATTTATATATGAAAAATTTGTTATTAAACATTTTAGCTTTTGGTGCTATTCTTTCTAGTTTATTAGTTATAACTTCTACTAATCCTGTGTTAGCTGTTATATTTTTAATTTCAGTTTTCTTTAATATTGCTGGTTACTTAATTTTATTAGGTGTGGAATTTATTGGTATCTCATATATTTTATTATATGTTGGAGCTATAACTGTATTATTCTTATTTGTAATAATGATGATTAATATAAAATTAACAGATATTTTAGAAACAGGATCTCAATATACACAAAATTTCCCGTTAGCATTAGCTATAGGTTCTCTATTTATTTATTTAATTTTTACTATATTACCTTTCCAAATTAATAATGTATCTATTATTTCTATTTTCTTTGATTTAACTAATATTATTAATAGTTTATTCTTAACAGTTAATAATTCATCTTTAGTTAATACATTAACTACATTTAACCCTTCTGTTGCTGATATAACTATTTCGAATTTTTCACAAATTGAAGCTATAGGACATAATTTATATACATATGGTGCAGCTTTATTATTAATCTGTAGTATATTATTATTATTAGCAATGGTAGCTACTATCTTTATATCAAGAAAATCTAAATTCTAATATTATAAAAATATATAATATAAATTAAGAATATAATTATAACTGTTATTTAGTTACTAATCAAAAAAACATGCTAATTATAATAGAAAATTTATTAAACAAAGATAACATAGATAAAATATTTTAAATCCCCTCCAATTTTAGTTATTATTGTTAAAAATATTAAGTAATAGAATATTATAAATTATTATATTAATGTATATATAATTATATTTAAACAGAATAAGTATAAAAGTATAAAGATAATATAATTTTATTTTAATTTTTAATTATTTTAAATAATTTATTAAAATTAATTAAATTATAATATAATTATATAAGGGTATTTAAGGTTTTAATGATTTTTATTAGTTTATTAATATTAATTGTGGCTATTGCCATTCCTTCTATTAGAATTAATTTGTCTCCTAATTTATTTATTAGGTTAACTGCTATTATCTTTATTTATGCCGCAGGTTTATCTTTCAACTCCTTATATATTCAATCAATTGAATCAGGTTTAGGTATATATAGTGGTTTATTCCATGTAACTATAACATCACAATTAATAGATATCTTTATATATATTACAGGTGCTTTAATATTAACAGCTTGGCCAATATTTAATAAACATCTATTAAAAAATAGTTACAAAAACAATTCTAATTTTAATTTAGAATCAGAGAAACTAAGTTATGTAAATAATCCAGCTACTGAATATTCTGTAATAGTTATATTTAGTAGTTTAGGTTCTTCATTATTATTATCATCTTCAGACTTTATCTCAATGTACTTAAGTTTAGAACTTCAATCATTTGGAGTATATATCTTAGCAACTTTATATAGAGATTCAGAATCAGCTACTGCAGCAGGATTAAAATATTTCTTATTAGGTGGATTATCATCTTGTGTGATACTATTAGGAATAGCTTTAATTTACTCATATTCAGGTATTACTAATTTTGAGTCTTTATATAGTTTAAGTTCTGTTTTACATGCTTTTACATTCCATGAGTCAGTTTCATCAGGTATAACATTAGGAATTATATTTATTTTCTTAGGTTTATTATTTAAAATAGCGGCAGCACCATTACATAATTGGGCTCCTGATGTTTATGATAATAGTCCGACTATAGTTACAATATGGTTGACTATAATGCCTAAAATTTCAATAATATTCTTACTATTTGAAATAATAAATGGATTAAATTTATCAACTTCTTTATTAGTATTAGATAATGTTAATTTATTACCAGCATTTTTCTTAAATTTTGCTAAATATCAAATAATAGAAATTAAACATTTATTATTACTAAGTGCTTTATTATCTTTAATTATAGGAACAGTTGTTGGATTATCACAAATAAGAATTAAAAGATTATTAGCTTATAGTACTATTTCTCATGTTGGATTTATTTTAATTGCTTTAGCTATAAATTCAGCAAGTTCAATAGAAGCTTTATATTTCTATATAATTCAATATAGTTTAACAAATTTAAATGTATTCTTAATCTTATTAGCATTTGGATATGTTATTAATAAAAATAATTTAATTAATAATAACTTAATTAATTCGGATATTAATTTTATATCTCAATTAAAAGGACAATTCTTCCATAATCCTATTTTAAGTTTAAGTTTCACTATTTGTTTATTCTCAATGGCTGGTGTACCACCTTTAATTGGTTTCTTCTCTAAATACTATGTTTTATATTCTGCTATTGATAGTCAATATTATTTAATGGGTATTGTAGCTATATTAACTAGTGTAATAAGTGCATCATATTACATAAAAATAATAAGAGTGTTACATACAGAAGAGCCAAATACTAACTCAAATACAAAAGAAAGTAATGAATTAGTATTAAATAATTTTCATAGTTTCTTAATATCTAGTTTAACGTTAGGGATATTATTATTCTTAATTAAACCTACAATAATTTTAAATAGTGTACAGTTACTATCAATATTATTATTTGATAAATATAATATCTCATGAATAACAATATAATGACATTATTTATAATTGTGCCTTTTTTAGCTTTTGCTTTATTAGCTTTAAATTTATTATTAGCACCTAAAAATGCTTATGAAGCTAAAACATCTGCTTACGAATGTGGTTTCTTAGCTATTGAAGGACAAACTAGATCTACTTTCCAAATTCATTTCTATATTGTGGCTATGTTATTCTTAGTTTTTGATTTAGAAATTTTATTATTATTCCCTTTAGCTGTTACTTTATATCAAGTAAGTACTTATGGTTTTGTAATAGGTTTAATCTTCTTCTTTGTATTAACTATTGGATTCATATTAGAAATAGGATCTGGAGCTATCTCTTTAACTAACACTCATGAATAATATTATTATTCACTTTATATTTATATTGTAGTAACCCTCCCCTCCTTTTTATAATAACTTAATTTTTAATTACTTTAATTTAATGAATAAGTATCCTAATTATTAAAATTATTATTCTAAAATTCTAAACATAACTTAAAAGAAGTTTATATAATAATATAATTTTATTTCTTTTGAAGGAGAGGTGATCCGATTGGTAATGGTGGTTCTCTGTAAAAGAATTGGTCTTAGACCACATTAGGTTCGATTCCTAAACTCTTCAATTATTAATATTTAGATTAATATTATAAAGAAATATATTTATATAAATAGATACAGATTATGAAATATGTCTTATTATATATAATAACATACTAATTTTTTAAGACTGTAGCATAATTGGTTAATGCAGTTCGCTCATAATGGATATTATAAGGGTTCAATTCCCTTCGGTCTTATAATAATAGAATACAACAGGGTACTTGGTCGAGTCTGGTTTATGGCGCTCGTCTTGAAAACGAGTACTCCAAAAGAGTCGTCGGTTCAAATCCGACAGTGCCCGTGTTATGAGTAATAATAATAAAAATTATGTAATTAAGTTAATTATATAAAATTTAATTATTCATATTCAATTTTAAAAGAGATATAAAATATTGTGAAAAACAAATATAATAAGACAATTAAAATTTAATTGTTCAATTTTAGTAAGAATTTAATTTTGGTTCCGATTGAACGTTATTCAGTAGTTTTAAGACATGCAAATCGTTATTTCTGATAGTAAATTTAGGTTTATTCTAAGAAATAAGGTGTAGAGGTGAGTATAGTAAATAAGATACCTTATAAGTCTTCATAAATAGGAGATAATTAATCAGAAAAGAAAATAAAAAATAGTCTTACAAAATTTATGAGTATTTTCGTATTATATTAATTTAACATTAAAATAAATTTAATGAATTGTATTAATATAATTATTACTAATATTATTATTTTTATAATTATTTATTATTTGACTAATTAAGCATATTAATAATTTTTAATAATCTATTAGGAATAAATGATTAAGGTAAAATTAGCTATTTTTACTTTAAAAAGGAATTTTTCTGCTTTAGGATTCTATTTACTTTGATTATGATAGTTGGTAGTGGTAACGGCCTACCAAGTCTACGATCAAAAGCCAAGTTTGATAGAACATATGGCCACATTGGGAGTGAAAATACCCCAAGTAATATAAAATTACCTGCAGTCAAGAATATTAGTCAATGCTCGCAAGAGTGAACTAGCTAACTGAAATCTTAAATTTAAATTTAAGATAAGGTAAGAGAAAATAATGATATTATCTTACTATTAGTGTCGTCTAAATTTGGTGCCAGAAGACTCGGTAAGACCTTAGACGCGAACGTTAATCGTCATAATCAGGCGTAAAGGGTGTGTAGGCGGCTTTAAAATATATAATTATATTATTATTAAAATAATAAATTTTTATAGCTAAATAAATTATATTATAATTAAAGCTAGAATCTAAAAGAGGGTAAGCTAAACAACATAATTAACTGGGACTGACAACTTATAATAATGTGGAGTACTAAAGGTTAAAGCTATTTATCTACTTAAGATTGACGCTCAGAAACGAAGGGGAGAATAAGAAACTTAGATTAGAGACCTAATTATCTCTCTCAGTCAACGATGAATGGTAGTTATTAAAAATAAAAATATAATAAACAATAATATATAATTATATTTTATTATATAGAGATTAGTGACGAGGTTAACACGATGACCATTCCGCCTTGTTAGTAAGACTGCAAAGTTGAAAACAAAAAAATTAGTCGGTCTTGAAGCAAACGAAGTGAAGCATGTTATTTAATACGATAATCCGCGTAAAATCTTACCAGTTCTTGTATATTCTTATTAATTTTTATTTAAATTGAATAAGTTATTGAAAAGCAATTTTCCATCTCTTTTTAAATTAAGTAAATTATTGTAAGAATACAGGTGTTGCATGGCTGTCGTCAGTCCGTGTCGTGAGAAGTTTGGTTAAATCCGTAAACGGACGAAATCCCTAGTATTAATTTATACATAATACATAATAGTGTTGATAAGATGCTAGTTGGGGCTAAGACAAGTCATTATGGCCCTCATGAACTGGGCTATAGACGTGCCACAAAAACTTTTACAAAGTGATGCAATTCTGTCCCTAAATTATATTAGAAGTTAATTTTTCTGAATAAAAATAAGGAGTAAGGAGGAGCTAATCATTAAAGAAAGTTAACTATTAAATTAGTTGAATTGTCATCTGAAACTCGGTGACATGAAAAAGGAATTTCGAGTAATCGTTGATCATTACGCAACGGTGAATTAAGCATTCAGGATGAACTAACCGTCTGTCGCTGGGAAGGAGCTTGATTTTAAGGAAGATGTGCATTGTTCTTATTTTCTTATTTTCAATCTATTTGATAGAAAGTATAAATTAACCTTTATATAAGTATTCAAATAATAATTATAAGTACTTAAAATACTTAATTAATTAGTACAAATTTCGATTTTTAATTATTTTTAATTTTAAAAAATTGGAGTATTAGTTTAAGATTAGATTTTCCTTAAATGGATAAATAGTATATGCTTATTGACTATTTGAATATATTATTACCAATAGTAACATATATAATAATATATAATCTGGTCTAATCTAAATTTATAAACGTGATTGTTAAGAAAAAACTGAACCCATCGAATTAAATTGAGTAACATCTCAAAAGTCATAGCAAGGTAGCCGTACTGGAAGGTGCTGCTGAAAAATAAAACGAAGAGTATATAACCCCCCCCCTATTTTTTGTTTTGGTTTTATCTTTTTATTTTGAACTAATTAAATATATAAATTATATTATAATTAACTTTAATAACTAATAAACTAGTATTTTATGACATTAATAAATAAACATACAATATTAATAATTTGATATTATAAATTTTAGGGGGTTAGCTGAGTGGTTTAGCAGTAAATTTACACTTTACAGACAGAGTTTCGATTACTCTACTCCCTATATTAATAAATAAATTCTAAGAAAATATTTACAATAATAATTATCTTTAATTAGTATTTTTAATTTTATAATTATACTAGTATAATAAATATAATTTATATATTATATTAACAAGTATGCCGAAATCACAGGTAGCCGGGTAAATCTTAGGCATTTATGCTTATAGCACTTAAGAGTTCGAATCTCTTTACTTGTAATTTACATTTAAATAAGTTAATAACTCATTTTGTTTATAAAATATATTGTGTGTAGAGAGCATCATTTAAGACTTTTTTATTTGGAAGTTTGTTTTGTTTGAAGCGTAATATACAGAGATAATGTCATTTAGTTAATTTAGTGCATTATTTTTTTAATACGAGAATTCTACTTAGTTTAACACGATTCTTAACAGATTCGAACTGATATTTCCTAATCGACAATCTAGATATTTTATCCTTTAAATTAAAGAATCTTATTTGAGAGGAGGGGGGATTTAAATTTCTTTATACAATTTTCTATCTTTAATGAAATATTCTCCTTTATATTCAAATTTATTATTTTCCATTATTAAAGGTAATGTATTTAGTAATTTTATATCTTCAGGAGTATTATATTTATAAACTAAGGATCTTTTATTAATTGAGATATCTAATTTATACGGTCTATTTTCTAAAAAGATTTTAGATTCTGAGATATCTTTATACCATTTCACTGTTTCTATTTTTATAGGTTTTCTATTATATTCTAATAAGGATTTAATTTTATCTTCGTCTATCATTGATCTATATGCTTTTTGTAATCCTCTTATTTTGGTTTTATTAGCGAAATCTATTTCATTTTTGAATATTGCTACATAAAACTTAGGACCTAAGAAATAAAATCTATCATATGGAATAAATTCACCATTAATTTTAGGGTTTTCTATTTTTAAGAAACCTAATTTTAAAGGATCTACAAATTTAGTTTCGAAAGCTAATTTTTCAACATCAGATTTAAAGTTTATATATAAACTATCTGTATCGGTATAATGTAAATTATAATTATCATTATTTTTATATTTACTCATAATTAATCTACTATATGCTGCAACAGAGGAAGCAATAGCAACAGAAATATTAATATCTAAACTTTCTTGATATGTATAAGAATCAAAGCCTTTTGGTAAATATTGTATTAATAATTTATTATCTAATTCGATTACATCTTCTAATTCTGTAATATCAATAATATTTTCTAATTGAGCATCATCTTTATCAATTACAACATTATTTACTAAATATTGATCCATTCCAAATCTACCATATAAACTATTCATTAAGTTTTTAGAGATTAATCTCCATATTTGATCTTTATTTTTATCTGCATCCATTTTTATTTGATATAAATCATCTATATAATCATTAAAAATTTAAGCCTCCTCAAATAAATATCCAGATATTCTTTTAATTTCATATCCTAAATTTATAGCTTCTTTAATTTCTTCAGTATGGAACCAGCCTATGAAACTTCCAACAGGTGCAAAAGTTCTTAAAGAGTTTGAAAATATTTCTCTTCTAATTTGTAGAATAGGATGTAATACACCCTTAGGACAATTTACTTTAACTTCAATAAATCCAAATAATTTTCTATTTAATATATTTTCTATTTCAGATATTGATAAACCACTTTGATTATTAAATGATACAAAATTACCCACAGGATATTTGAATAATTTAATAGCCGTAGGATATAATGAGTTAACATCGTAACACCAAATATTTTCTCCATAAGGTATATACATATCCGTTGATCCACCTGTATAAGATTGTTTAATGTCTCTATAAGGTATACCGGTTATTATAGGAATTGTATCTTTAGGCATATATTTAGCTCTATAAATTTTAAAGCATAATGCAGGTAATGTTGGAGTTGTATGAATATCAATATTCCATTTATCATAAATTATATTGCCAAATTTAATTAGAATTTGATGTAAAGCTATACAATCGATATCAACATATTTTAAAGTTTCATCTTTTAATGCCCAAGATTTACCTTTAAAACCCTCACAATATTTATTATAATTTTCTAAAGAAACTTCTGAATGGTTAAAGTATTTATAATCCGGCACCATATTAGGAATATAATCAGCTGGAAATGTTTCATTTTCAAATAATTTTCTTGGGAATATTTCTTTAGGAGTATCAATTTTAAAAGATTTACTTAAATTATGTAAAGAACCGGGTAATAATAATAAACTATCTTTAATATTTATAGTTGAATTTTCAGTTGAAATTTTAATTTGAATGAATTTATTTTCTCTTAACATTATTTCAGATTTAACACCTTCTATGTTTAATAAAGGTTTTAATATAAAATTAACATCAAATCCTGAGAAGTTATGGAAATAAATATCCATATTTTTCAATTTTAAGGTAAATAAATCAATCCAATATTTATACATCATTTCTTCCCAGTTATTGTAATCCGTTACATAATAATTTGTAGATACTGAACCATTAAAGAAAGCTAATGAGTATGGCTCAAAATATCTTCTACCTTTATCATCAAGTTTAGTTAAAGTTTCAATATCCCCTGTATAAATATTTTCTGTAAACACTTTATCAAATTTAGCTTTAGAAATAAATTTAGGTAAATATTCTTTAGTTTTTAAAATTACTTTACCATTTTTTATATAATAGACTAAATTATTACAAGTTCTTTTGAATAAATTATTATCTAAATCAATAAAGAAATCTTTTAAAGTATTAACTAATTTACTATCTCTATAAACTTTAATAATTTGAGAGTTTTCAGTTCTATCAAATTCAAATTTTAAATTTTTAGAAGAATCTACTACAAAAGTTAAATTATCAACTTTATATTGAGTATCTCCGAAATCTATAGTATTAGTAGATAAAGGATAATTAATATTTCTAATTTTAACTGTTCTTTGTATTCTACCTTTTTTAATTTCAATAGCTTTTTTAGTTACAGTATCCGAAATCTTTTTTCTAGATTTTAAGGTTTTATCTCTCATTACAAATCCTATTATCATATTATCTTCCTCCGGCAATAAATAATGGCTGTAAATATTATTAAGATTATATTTAATAATTTCTTTAAAACTATTTAAACATTCAGGAGTATTAATTAAAACCTCAGTTTTATTTAAAGTTCTAGCTGATGTATCACTCATTTGAATTAAGAATCTAGTAATTATTCTATCATCAGGATTTAAATCTCCGACAACATCTAACCAGAATTTATCAATAAATTGTAAATAATTTGAATCTTTAATGAAAGCTTCTTTCTCTAAATTATAAAAGTAATCAGTCATGAATTTACCTCTACTACTGGCTTTTTCAACTTGTTTATTAGTATCTTTAATTTTATCTTGTGTTATTTTATCATATTTAGCTTCAATAATTTTATTTTCTAATTTTAATAAATCTGTGTATTGTGATTTCAAAGTGTTAATTTTATGGAAAATTTCTAATTTAGTTTTTAAATTTTTAGTTTTATTTAATTTATCTTCTAATTTTTTAATTAAGTTTTCTAATTGTAATAAAAAGTTGTTGTTTATCTTATTTTATAATTGACTATGGAATTAACCACTAAGACTATGGAATAAAACCAAACTTAATTGGATCATTTGGAAATGTCCTCTTTTAAATAAATTCTATAAAAGTATATTATATATAATAATTGGTAAAAATAAATTAAAAATATGAACTCAAATAATATAAATCAAATATTTCAGAAAGTAATAAAAAATCTTTCAATAGCTAGTTTTAGTTTAGCTATTTTTAATTCTGTTGCTAATCTTAATACTATAAATTCTTTAAGAGAAAACTTAGAACAAGAAAAAGAACAAAATTCTAAATTAATATTAGATCTTAATGAATTAGTAACTAAAAATATAAATGAGAATAAAATTGAAGAAATTTTAACAAATAATATTCAAATTAATAATAATAAATTAGATATTTTAAATAATAAAATAGATAGTATGATTAAAAATAGTTCATCTGATAATTCAATTTTGGAAATAAATAATTCTATTAAAGAGATTAATGGTGAATTAACTCAAATAATAAATCAAATTGATGAATCTTTAAATAATAATTTTATTGGATCAGATATTTTTAATATTTTACAATCACATTATAGTAATTTAAATTATTTTCAGAATCTTGCAATAGCTCATTTAAGTGCTATAGTATTTATACTTTTATCATTAATTTCATTAGTAAGTATGTATTTTGGAGATTATTTAATAGAGAAATTTAATATTAAAGAAAAATATCCTAGAATTTATAAATTTATACAAATAAGAAGAAAATTTCAAAGATATTATTTAATATTAGATATAACTATTATATTTATAATGTTAATATTATTAGCAATATCAAATATAATGTTATTTGCTAAATTTAGTTTCTAACCCCCCCTCTGAGTAAAACTTAGCAAAGGGGTCAAAGAAGACAAATGCTTTACCTTTAAGCTACAGATGTCTTCTAACAATTTATAATATTGTTAATATAAGTTATAATATTATTTATTAATATAAGATGAATTATTAACTTATTTATTTTTTGTTTTGTGTTGTGTTGTTTTAAATTTACAAGTAAAGAGATTCGAACTCTTAAGTGCTATAAGCATAAATGCCTAAGATTTTAAAATTTTATAAAGTCTATTTTGTTTACGAGTAATCAGACTCGAACTGATGAAATCTACTTGGAAGGTAGAGGTTATACCAACTTAACTATACTCGTGATCTAAAATAAATAGGGTCTCTACTTTTGTTTTTATAGCTAGTTAATTATAATCGTCGTTAGATTTGCTAAATAACTAAAAAATTTGGAAAAATTTGGAAAATTTGCACTACTCAAAATAGCCCTTGGTATTAAGTATTCTCGTTATCGTGAATTAATGTGCTCTCTACTACTTTTTATACTAACTTAACTATACTCGTCGTTAGATTTAAATTGATATTACTCTTTTAATTTTGGTATTATTGGTTTAAAATTTTAAACAATTTATATTTTATGGAGGGGAGATAAAATTAAATTAATCAATTAATTAATATTAAATTCTAATGAATATTTAATTTTAATTATGAGTATAATAATAAGAAAGCAATCATTAATGAGAATAATCCTGTAGCTTCGGCTAAGGCGAATCCTAAAATTGCGTAACCGAATAATTGTCCTCTTAATTGAGGGTTTCTAGCAGTAGAAGCGATTAATGAAGCAAAGATTTGTCCGATACCTAATCCGGCACCAATTAAACCTGAGCAAGCTAATCCTGCACCGATGAATTTTGCTGCAGCTAACATAAGTATTATAAATATATAATTTAAAGATAGTGTCTGACGTATATTATAATTTAAATAATATTACTCTTTTAATTAACTATCTTTTCATTATTTAATACATCTTTAATTTATTATAATTTTTATATTATTTCATCTTGTTTAAATCAATTATTTTCTGATGTTTTATCTGTTTTATCACCTTCTCAGTTTATATTTTTCTAAGTTAAAATAAATTAAGTGATAAATTAGTAACTCAAATTACTGATAAAAAAGCTATTAAATTTATTGATAAATTAAATTAGATTCTGTTACTAATAAAAATATAATAACATTAGATTTAGAAACTTATTCTAATATTATTAATGATGAAGAAGTATTGAAAGTAATTTCTTGTTGTATATATGATGGTTATAATAAAATGAAGTTCTATTTAACTGATTATAAATCTAGTGATGATTTATTAAAAGCTGCTATTACATCTTTAACAATTGAAAAATATAATGATTATAAAGTGTATATTCATAATTTATCCAGTTTTTACGTAATATTCTTATTGAGAATCTTAGCTAAATTAGATAATACTAAATTAATCCCTATAATTAAAGATGATAAAATGATCGCTTTAACATTAAAATATGGTAGCAAATGTAAAATTACATTTCATGATTCTATGTTAATGTTACCATCCTCATTAGATAAATTAAGTAAAGCATTTAATGTAATAAATAAAAAAGTGATATTTCCAATTAAATTCTTAATGAATAATCCTAATTTTAATCTAAATTATATTGGTTTTGTCCCTAACATTAAATATTTCAAAGATATTACTGTTACAGAATATAATAACTATATTTGTGAAAGAAAGAATATTTGGGATCTAAAAAATGAATTATTGAATTTATAATTTATTAGATTGTATATCATTATATGAAATATTAATTAAATTTAATGAAATTATCTATACTAAATTTAATCTAAATATTACAAGATTTCCTACATTACCTAGTTTAGCTTTTGGTATCTATAGAGCTCATTTTATGAATAATTATAAAATACCTAAAATTGGTGGTAAATTATACGAAGATATTAAACAATCTTATACCGGTGGATCTACGGATATGTATATTCCATATGGTAAAAAATTATACCATTATGATATTAATTCATTATACCCTACTAGTATGTTTAAATTTGATATGCCTGTTGGTAATATTAAATATTTTACTGGGAATATATTAGAAATAATGAATACCCCATTTGGATTCTTTAAATGTAAAATTATTTCTCCTAAATTATTAGATAATCCTATATTACAAATTAGATCAAATGAAAGAACTATATCACCATTAGGAAGTTGGATAGGTTGGTATTTCAGTGAAGAATTATTCAATGCACAAAAATATGGATATAAATTTGAAATCATAGAAGGATATTTATTCGAAAAAGAAAATATCTTTAAAGATTACGTATCTGTATTACACGAAATGAAACAAAGTAGTGAGAAAACAACTCCATTATATTTAATAGCTAAATTACTAATGAATAGTTTATATGGTAAATTTGGAATGACAGATGATTTAGCTACTCATAAAATTATTCAAATTAAAGATTTAGACAAATTTATTGATACTAAAGATAGAATTAATTTTATTGAATTAGATGAAGATTTAGCTTTATTGAGTTATCATGATAAAGATGATGATAAATTAATAAATGATTATACTGAAATGGATATCTCCGTAGGAGTTGCATCTGCTATAACTTCATATTCTAGAATTCAAATGACACAATACAAAAATTTATCTAATAATAAATTATATTATACAGATACAGATTCAGCTGTAATGGAAAAACCATTAGATGATTCTTTAGTTGGTAAACATTTAGGACAAATGGTATTAGAAAAAGAATATATAGAATTTGTAGCCTTAGCACCTAAAGTTTACGGTGGAATCTTAAATAATGGTAAAGAATTTACAAAAATTAAAGGTTTTAAAAATTCTATTTCTTTTGAAGATTTAAAATCATTATTAGTTAAAGATAAATCATTAGAATTAAAACACAGTAAATGGTTTAGATTTATTGATAAAGGTTCAATATCAATAAAAAAATCAAGTATATACTTTAGTCCCAACTCAAAATAAAAGAAAATTAATTTATAGTAATAATTTATTAACAAAAACAGAAGCATTTAAAATATAAAAACAAAATTAATAAAACTATTTTAAAAAATAATAATCTACAATTATAATTGTAAAATTAGGAGAAGGATAGAAGTAATATCTATATACTTTTATATAAAGCCTAAAAGAAATGAGATTTATTTTAATGGGAGAAAATTATGGCGTTGCGTACCATAAAAGAATCAGTTCGAATCTGATAGTCTCATATTGTAAAAAAGCTCAAACCCCAAAACTACAAAAACAAAAAACAAAAACAAAACAAAAACAAAAATATATAAAATTAAAAGATGGTAAATAAATTTATTTCCCAAAAGGTATATTAATCCCTGCTATTAGGTAATATAATTTATTATAAATTCCTGTTAAAACTAATAATTAAATTATAATGAAAATGATTTTAAAATTCTTACAATACATTTTTAAATTTCTTGCAAGGATTTTGTCTAAATTAGGAGCCAAATATATATATATTAAATTTTTTAAATCTTTAATGAAATATAAAATTATTTCTATAATTTATAGTCCTTTAAAATATTTATTTAGTAATTTGATATATTTTATAAAATTAACCAGTGCTATTATAAGTATCTTTAGTTTATTTAATTTATCTATTATTTATTATGATTTTGATATTATGAATGAAATAAATGATTTAATTAATAATTTTATTAATTATATTAAAGTATTATACAATAAATGGTTATCTAAAGAAGATGAAATACCTGAACCTACAGATTTCTTAACATCGAGAAAAGAAATTAAAGTTATAGGAAAAACTATTCAAAACTCTCCAAACAATTCATATTGGATATTACCTTTAATGTTAATTGGATATGGTGTTATTTATTATTATAATCCACATGTAAACTTAAATGAACAAATTTTACCTGTTATAGATAAAATAGAAGATAATATTCCTTCAGAGTTTCCTACTATTTTTGTAGCCGGGACTGTTATTTATAAATTTATTACAATATCAATTAGTTATATTACAGGGTTTAAATTAGATATCTTTGATGATAATAATGAAGGAAACAATCCTTTAAGTAATAATAAAGGTAAGAAGAAATATTCTCCAATAGATGAATTAATTGATGAAGAAAAAGATGATTATAAATCATCTTTTTCAGATGATGAAGATATAAATACTCCTAAACAATCTACATCTGCTTTACCAGAAAATTCTATAAAAAATCCACCATATATTGAAAATCCATTCAATAAAATAAAATTTAGTTCAGAATCTCAAAAATCAAATGAAATTAAAATCGAAGATTGGGATTAATTCCAATTAAAAAGTAGATTGATAATTTAATTCTTAATTTTAAACTCCTCTCCAAATAGAGAAATTAGACAAATGCTATAACCATTAAGCTATAGATGTCTACTAATATTATACCTTAATGTTAGTATAAGTTTTAATATTATATAATATTAAAATAATATGACTTATCAACTTAATTAAAAGAAGTAATACAGATATTCGAATTATATCTTTATAGTTAAGATTTAAACTAGTATTAATTTAATTACGAGTCCTACCAGATTCGAACTGGTACCTTACTAAGCGACAATTAGAAACTCTACCTATTTAAGCTAAGGACCCTTTTTATTTAAATTTTCAAGAGCAAGGCGACTCGAACACCTAACAACGATTTTGGAGATCACTATTTTACCAATTAAACTATGCTCTTTAATTAATAAAAATAAAACATACTTCTAATATATAAAGTATATTAATACAAATAATAATTTATTATAAAGGAAGTAAAGAGATTCGAACTCTCAACCGTTTCATTAAAAGTGAAACACTCTACCTTTTGAGTTATACTTCCAACTTATATACTTTCAACTTAAGGAAGATATATATAATAATATATTAAAAACAAAAATTAACTTTAATAAGCTTATTTATCAAATTGAATGAATATAATTAATTCTATTTATAAACTTATTAACTAGAAATAAATTTCCAAATATCAGAGTATAACTCTATTTTGAGTTACCCCGATTCGAACGAGGAAATTCTTCGCCAAAGGAAGACGTTTTGCCAATTATACTATAACTCATAAACAAAACATTAATATATTTAATAAATAATTAATTTTATATTTTCTTTATATATTCTTTTATTTATATTGTATTAATATGCCTAAAGGTGGACTTGAACCGCCAACGACTTATTACAAGTAAGTAATTTTACCAATTAAACTATTCAGGCTAATATATAAATATTAAACATAATTAAACTTAATTAAACAATAAAATGCCTCGGAATGGAGTTGAACCACTGTCTTTCGATCTTCAGTCGAACGCTTTAACCCTTAAGCAACCGAAGCTTATAAATATTTTTAATTTATTGTAATATTTATTTTTATAGTATGGAGAAAGATAGACTCGAACTATCATTACAGTAGTGCAAGTACAGTTGATTACCAATTATCAGATTCCCCCTTAATTCTTTTAATAGATTAGAATTAAAAATATGAATGAAAATATATAAATTATAAATCTCTTTTAAAACAAAAATAAGTTATAAAATTTCAAATGTATAATATTATATAAATTAAATTAGTTTTTTGTTTTGTTTTTTTAATTATTAATAAATAAATAAATTAATTAATATTTAGCTCATGCTATTAAATAATTAATATTAGTTTTATAAAATTTAATTAAAGTATATTATACATAATATATATAAAAATATACCTATAATTATAATATAATACAATATATGTTATATTACTATTTAATTTTTTTAAGAAATTAGACAAATTACAAAATTTACTACTTTCTTAAATTAGCTTGTATAAGACTTAAATTAATTTATTAGCTTCTTAATTATAACAGGAGGGGAGCAAATTACTATTATTCTAATTTTATTAAAAATAAAATAAATTAATAAATATAATTAATTATCATTATTACATTGAATCTACCCAAGCTAAGTAATCTTGAACTGAAACTGCTTCTACAGCTATAGGCATAAACCCATGCCATGTACCACAAATTTCTGAACATTGACCATAGAAAGTCCCTGTTCTTTCAGCTAAGATAGAACATTGATTTAATCTACCTGGTGTAGCATCAATTTTAATTCCTAATGATGGTACAGCAAAACTATGGATTACATCTGCACCTGTAACAATTAATCTTATGTGGCAATCTACAGGAATAATCATTTTATTATCTACATCTAATAATCTAAATTGACCTAATTCTAAATCTGATTCAGGAATCATATATGAATCGAATTCAATAGATTGTCCGCTTTCTGTAACATAATCACTATATTCATATGACCAATACCATTGGTGACCTACTACTTTTATTGTTATAGTAGGTGAAGTTACTTCATCTAATAAATATAATAATCTAAAACTAGGGAAAGCTATAACTGTTAAAATTAAAGCTGGTGTAACAGTCCAGACTAATTCTATTAAAGTTCCATGGTTAAGGTATTTATGAACAATAGGGGAATTTGTATAACTATAGAAGTACATAATAGAACCTATAGCCCAGAAAACACCTACACAAATAACAATTAAATAAAAGAAAATAGAATTATGTAAATCAATAATACCTGTAAAGGCTGGTGAAGCAGAATCTTGGAATCCAATTTGCCAAGGTTGAGGTGCATCATTGTATAAAGTATTAAAAATTGATATATTTTGTAACATTGTTTGTATTAAAAAAATTTTTAAAATCAATCAGTCTTAGTTTAATTTATTTGTTTTATAATATAAAACACTGAGTTTAATACCTTATAAATATTAATACAAATACTATATAATATAAATATTATACTTATATAAAATAAATTTATATTAAAGTTAGGTATACTAAGATTTATCTTAATCAATTCTTTTATTAAAAATTTTAATTTTATTATATTGTATTTTAAATAAAATCTTTTAATAAAATCGAAAAATAATGTTTGTTCCTTTTAATATAAAAATATTAAGAATAATTATCTTAATTTAATATATTAATATATAATAACTATAATAAATAGTTTTATATTTAAAAAAGTAATAAAATAAATAATTACTTATTTACTTATTACAAATATTATTATTATTTTTTTGTTTTGTTTTTATTTTTGACAACCTAAAACATCAAGTCTATTTTAAAAATTAGTAATGCTAAACTTACGATTTTACAATCAATTCATTTGCATCCTATCTAAGAAATGATCTATTTCTTTATTTATGGATTTTTATCTCTTTATGTATTATTACAATACTTGTAACTCATATTGTTAAATATACGTAATATACATATATATATTTATAATACTTTCTATCAATATAGAATAACTATAGTATAAAATTGTAGTATATATATTATATACCGATTACAAGAAATGATTAAAATTAGGAAAGTAATAATAACCACTCGTGATAGTTTATAAAGAGAAATCCATTGATAGTATCTAGGGGATAGATTCGAACTTGATATACTTTCAGTAATTATCTAATATGTTTGTGGCTACCCAACTATGCAAAGTTTAATAATTTGATTAAGTTAATTAATAACTTAATTAAAAAATATTTAATATTACAATTGGTACACTAGAGAAACACAGCCTATTGGTCCTTTCGTACTAGAAGGTCTCCCCCTTTTTACTATTTGTCCCTCAAAAGGATAGGGACCATACTGACTCACGTCGTATTAAACCCAACTCATGTAATTTTTTAATCGGCGAACAGCCGAACCCTTCCAAGGTTTTGCCCCTGGAGGATAAATTAAGTCGACATCGAGGTCCCAAACAGCCAGGACAATGTGTACTCTCGCTGGCTATTAGGCTGTTATCCCCAGCGTAACTTTTATCAATTGATCCCTGTCTATTCCATAATATAGCAAGGGGTCACTATGCCCTACTTACGTATCTGTTCGACTATTAAGTCTTTCAGTTAAGCATGCTTACCGTCATTGCACTCTACAGAACCTTACATGGTTCATTAACTTCCATTTAATGTCTAGCATACCTTATTAATGAAATAAAAAATTTGATTTTAAAGTAATTATTATTAGATAATAATTACCAATATAAAATTATTTGTCAGAATATTTTCCATTTGAATAGAAAATATTATCTAAAATTTTAATCTATTTGGATGTACTTTGCTACTCTATTAAAGACGACCGCCCCAGTCAAACTGCCAACTAGTCAGCTATTTCCTCTTAAATTTTATAAATAAGAAGATAAATACTAGTTCCACCTCAGACCTAAGGTTTTCCATAGATGTCAAATCGACTCCCTATTATCTGTATAACCGAGGTTATAGAACTTCTTATATGATAACTAGCTACAGTAAAGCTGCATGGGGTCTTCCCGTCCTCTTTGAGGTAACCCGCATCTGCACGGGTAATTCAATTTCACTGAGCAAGTTGTAGAGACAGTGAAGCCATCGTTAAATTATTGATACCGGACCACATTTAATGGCCAATTTATTTTGCTACCTTAGGATCCTCATAGTTAAGACCGCTATTAACCAATTTTTTGTAAAGAAACAGTTACCCATTATTATTACTTATTGAAATGGCATTGGGCAAATCTCACTACCTATACTATTATTTTCATAATTGCAGATAGTTGTGTTTTTAGTAAACAGTCGGGGCTTCCGATTTTGTGCCACCATATAAATAAATTAATAGGAGTTATTAACTTACTAAATTCATGGTTCCTCTTCTTGTCGAACTTATGAGGATAATTTGCCGAGTTCCTTAACAACTTTTAGCTCTACGCCTTAGTATTCTCTACCTACGAACCTGTGTCGGTTTAGGGTACGGTTGTGCTTAGAAATTATACTTAAATAAAACTAGCCTAAATCATTAAATTAATTATTAATCAGCTCTCACTAAATTATATAATTTAATTTAACTTCTACTAATTTAGGATTTTTTGCTTATACAAATATAAATATAAAATATTTAATAGTAATCAAATGACTAGTTTAATCTTATTTAAATATTATTTATATTATTTTTGATATTAAGATTTTAGAATATTCACTCTAAAATTTATAAAATTATAAGACTAAATTAGAATATAGAATCGAAGTTATTCAAAACATCTTTTTCCTGGCCCCAATTAATATAAAAATCTACTATAATATTATTATAATAAATATTATAATTATATTAAATATTCATATAATATAATACAAGAACAATTCAATATTAAATCTAATAAATTGTCTTAAAATTTATTAAAGTTAAACTTCTATCTTTATAATTAATTATAAAAAATTCTATGTGTAAAATTTTATTCTCCATGTGGACTTTCAAAGCTATACTCATCAGTCAAAACGTTGGTTTTGTACCTTAGAGACCGCATTAACATTAGTAGATTTAATCTTTAGCTAATAACCCTTTCGTATTCGGCGAGAAAGTTTAAACTTTCTTTTTACGTTACTCATGTCAGCATTCTCTCTTCAGATTCCTATTTTATAAACAATGTAACACTGTCAATTTTAGGTTTGTATTCCTTTCCTAGAGGAATATTATCTTTGAATTATCTGAATGTTCTACTACCTAGATTTTAAATATAGAATAAATTTCTACCTTTAAAATTAACACGATATCGGTTGATTATTTTAGACCCGTTAAATCTTCGGAGCAACAATCTAAGGGTTGATACGTTGATACACGTTCATTATAAGTAGCGACTACCAGGCTCACTTTTCAACTGCATTCAATTTGTCACTTCCTTTATTTCACTTAATAATCATTCGGGACCTTAATCAGTGTTCACGGCTGTTTCCGTCTTGACTATCCAACTTATCATGAATAGTCTGAATATCTACCATCTATTTATGTAATTCCGAGATTTATTTCCATTGGTAAGATTTTTAAGTCCCCGCAAATTAAACTCCTATTAAAATTAATTAATATTTGTATGGAATTACCGTGCTGTACCTCCATAAATATTGTGTAGATGTCATACTAAAATATGTTTCGTAGAAAACCAGCTATCACCAGGTCAGATTGGCATTTCACCGCTTTCCAAAAATCTTCGGAGAATAATGCAACATTCACCCGTTCGATCCTTTATTAATCTGTTCTTGGAAAGATCACCTGGCTTCGGGTCTAATAGCAGTAACTTAACCCATATTGTTATTTGTAATATAGTCGCTTTCGCTTAGGCTTTTAACCTTGCTACTTCTATTAACTTGCTGACCCATTATGCAAAAGGTACGCCATTGTCACGTTCCAAATTTTCATTTTGTGACTTTGACTGCTTATAGAGTTACTAATTCATGATCTATTTCACTGCGTGTTATTTACATTCGTTCGAACAATGTTCGATAAGAACTAATATTACTTGTATCTTTATTTCTATTTTTACAAATAATATTATTCTACACTCTTTTCAACTTTTCCCTCACGGTACTTTTCACTATCGCTAAATTTATAAATACTTAGCCTTAGAGGATGGTTCCCCTATATTCCGACAAGTTTTCTCTCATCGTACTTAAATAATAAAAATCTAACATATAAAATACAGGTCTCATTATAAATTCACCTTCTTAGTTGTAATCGTAATTACTATGTAAAATTTATATTATAAAGAAAAAATTTCAAAATAATATAATTAATCATATCTATCTATATCCATCAAGCATTTAGTTCTTATAAAGAATAAATATTTCATTATTAGTTATAATAATTTAAATTATGTAAAATATACTATTAGCTATATTCCTTCATTAAATTTAAATCTAATTAAAATTATTTTACTAATTCATATATTTTAACTTAATTTTAATTTTAATTATACAAGCTATAAGTTAAAACCATTCATTAAGTTTACTTTAATGTTATAGTGATAATGTTTTTATTATTAGTTAGATTTTGGCTAATCCGATTTCACTCACCATTACTTTCGGAGTCTCGGTTGATTTCCTTTCCTTTCCTTATTGAAATGTTTTACTTCAGGAAGTAAGAATAAAAAGGTTTCCCTTAGGATTGTCTCATCTCGTAATTTTCCTATTCATAATAAATTATAGTTATATAATTCATTATTTATAAGCAATATGTAGACTTTTGGCTATGGAGCCTCCTTTTATATAAATTTGCTAGTAATCCTTAATAACCCCTTTAAAATACTCATTAATTATTTAATAATTATTTGATGTTGTACAATATTGTCATCGATACTTTTATATTTTGTATTAAAAAAGATTAAAAACAAAAATTTAATTAAATAAAATAATAATTAATAATAAACATAAAAGAGGTAGGATTAGTTTAATTGGTTAAAATGACGTCTTGTGGCGACGATGTTCAGAGTTCGAGTCTCCGATTCTACCCTTGTAATTAACTTATATTTAGAAATAAATATACTGTATATTTAAAAGTAAAATAGATAAATAAGATATGATATTAAATTTAATTATTTTTTAATTTATTATTTACCGAAAAAAGGAATTGAACCTTTGTTTTACCATCATGAAGGGTACGTTCTACCGTTAAACTATTTCAGTTGAAGAGTGAAATATACAGATAATAAAATTAAATTAAATTAGTAATAAATGAGTTAGAATAAATATCTATAAGACAGTTTTTGTTAATATAAATTTTTCTGATCGATCTAATATATAATATTAATGTTTATATCAGGTTAAATAAAGGGTTTTCTATTTTTCAAAATTAAATTAGGTTTTTAATAAATTAACAAACTTTAGTGTTAGATTTTATTAAAATTTAATTTTTATGTTTAATTTAATTTAATATTTTCTCTTAGAATTCCACCAAATTACTTTGTATTTTACACTAAAACTTTATTTATATTAAAATTAATAATTATAATAATTATCAATTTATACCTTGAACCTTCCTAAATTTATCATGTGTTATTACTAAAAATGTTAAGTAATTAATAATACACAATTAAGTTTAAATACCAGTTTTAGACTTCTAAACTCTCTTTTAATTTATTATTTAATATACTTAATAATAATAAATTTAATTTTTTATATTTATTTTTTATAAATATATTCGGAGGGGTGAAATAAATAAAATTAAAGATTAATGTAATTCGATAGCATCTTTAATATAAGAACATACTAGAAGAACGAATACATAAGCTTGAATAAATGATACAGCTAATTCTAATCCAGTAATAGCTAAGAATAAAGTAAAAGGTAATAAAGTTAATACAAATATTATTAATCCACCTGAGAACATTTTAAATAAGAATGTAGATAAGATTTTTAATAATGTGTGACCAGCTACCATATTAGCAAATAATCTTATACCTAATGAGAATGCTCTAGCTAAATAACTAATTAATTCAATTAAAACTAATAAAGGAACTAAAGCTAAAGGTGTTCCAGAAGGAATAAAGAATGAGAAAAAGTGAATTTTATGTATAGATAAACCTAAAATAGTTACACCTATTAAAATAGTAAAAGATAATCCTATTGATACTATTATTGAAGTTGTAATAGTAAATGTATAAGGTATATTACCAACTAAATTAGAACATAAAATAAATAAGAATAAAGAATAGATAAATGGTAAATAAACCTCTCTACCTATTTGATCTCTTACTATAGTATTAATACTTGAAAATAAACTTTCTAATAAGATACTTTCTTTATTTGGTATTAATTTCATTTTTGTATTAAAGTTTAAATTAGTTTTATTATTACCACTATTTTGATGTATAAATAAAATAAGAGATATTACTAATACTGTAAATAAAGCTGAATTTGTAATAGTAAAAGATGTATTAAAAAATAAAGGAGAATTATAACTAGCTAAACTAACAACTTCAAATTGTTCTAATGGAGAATTTATAAATAAATTATTTAAGTTATTTAAAAACATTATTTTTTTGTTTATATTTAAATTTTATTAATTGTGTGCTTAGTTTTAATAAAATACTTAATCCATATGAAAAAATTTAAAAATTAAGATACTTATACTTTTAGTATAAAAATCCAAACTCAGATAAATTATAATAAAATTACTAAAAAGTAATATAATAACTCCTATTAAATTAAACTATTTTTAATAATCTTATATTAACAATAAAGTTAACTAAATTATTCTTATTTATATGAAATATTTTGCTTATTTACCTTTAATTTTAATATTATTTATACCATTTTATCAACATATTTCTAATTATTTATTTAAAAAATTAAAGATGATACTTTAATAGTGTAACAAATATTGTAATAATGTTAATGTTATTAATATTATTTAAGGAGGGGATTTTAATATAATATACTATAATAATTAATAATATAACATTTAGTAATCTTTTTTTATTGTCTATAAAATATTTATAAACACAAAAAGCATTATCTGTTGTATTATGTTAAATTTTACAGAGGTATAAAGATAATATTATTTAAATTAGATTAAAATTTAAATTAATATAATTATTCTTAATAATTAAGATTGTACAGGTAACATATTAAATGCATGGAATGGGATTGGACTAGCTAATGACCATTCTAATGTATTAGCTGATTCAGCTTCAGTATCATATTGTGATAATGATGTGAAGTAAGCAGGGATAGCCCAAGGATTATTATTTACTTCTTTACCATTAACGAAAATATCATAAATAATATAACCAAATAATACAGTAGCAACTACAGAAATTAATGAACCAAAACTAGATACAGCATTCCATCCAGCAAATGCATCAGGATAATCAGGTATTCTTCTAGGCATTCCAGAAAGACCTAAGAAATGTTGAGGGAAGAAAGTTAAATTAACTCCTATAAATAATGTCCAGAAGTGAACTTTACCTAAGAATTCATTATATGTTCTACCTAATATTTTAGGTGCCCAATAATAGAAACCTGCAAATAAAGCAAATACTGCACCCATTGATAATACATAATGGAAGTGAGCAACTACGTAATAAGTATCATGTAATGCAATATCTAAACTAGCATTTGATAAAACTACTCCAGTTAATCCACCTATTGTGAATAAAGCTAAGAATCCTAAAGTGAAGATTAAAGGTGTCGTAAATCTTAAACTACCACCATATAAAGTAGCTAACCAAGAGAAGATTTTAATACCTGTAGGAACGGCAATAACCATAGTAGCAGCAGTAAAGTAAGCTCTAGTATCAACATCTAATCCAACACTGAACATATGATGAGACCATACTAAGAAACCTAAAATACCGATAGAGAACATAGCATAAACCATACCTAAGTAACCGAAGATTGGTTTACCTGAGAAAGTTGAAACAATATGACTAACAATACCAAAACCAGGTATAATTAAAATATAAACTTCAGGGTGACCAAAGAACCAGAAAAGATGTTGATATAAAACAGGATCACCACCTCCTGCTGGATCATAGAAACTTGTATTAAAATTTCTATCTGTTAATAACATAGTAATAGCTCCAGCTAATACTGGTAATGATAATAATAACAATATAGCAGTTACAAAAATAGCCCATACAAATAAAGGTAATTTATGTAAGCTCATACCATTAGTTCTCATATTTAATACTGTAGTTATAAAGTTTATTGCACCTAATAATGAAGATATCCCAGCTAAGTGTAAACTAAAGATAGCTAAATCTACACTACCACCTGAATGTGATTGAATAGAAGATAATGGAGGATATACTGTCCATCCTGTACCTGCACCTTGTTCAACTAATGAACTTAATAATAATAAAATTAATGAAGGAGGTAATAACCAGAAACTAATATTATTTAATCTTGGGAAAGCCATATCTGGTGCCCCACATTGTACAGGTAATAAGTAATTACCAAATCCACCTACAAGACCAGGCATAACCATGAAGAAAATCATTATGAAAGCATGAGCACTAATAATTACATTAAATAATTGATGGTCTCCTGATAAAATTTGTACTCCTGGAGACATTAATTCCATTCTAATAAGAACAGAAAATGCAGTACCTATCATACCTGCAAATATTGAAAAAATTAAGTAAAGTGTTCCAATTTCTTTAGCATTGGTAGAAAATAGCCAATTCAAATTTAAATTAATTTACCTATTTTTTAGTTTTAATAAATAAAACAAACTAATTAAGCCCTTATTTTTCTAAAAATAGAATATATATAAAATATTTAATTATATATATAAAAATATATTGATTATTCTCTTTTAATATTTAATGTTTATGAAATATAAAATTTAATAATCTTTTTATTTGTAATAAATCGGAATAGAGGCGATTCGAACACCCAAGAGTTGCCTCAGAACAATTAGCAATTGCCTTATCTTTCCAAATGATTACTATTCCTCTAACCACGTTCAAATATGAAAGTATAAAATTATTTATTTTTGTGGATTATATATTAAATGTAATTATTATTGATAATCTTTATCATTCTTATTTATAATTTGATTCAATATAATAAATATAATTACTTTTTTTAGTCTTTACCAGATTCGAACTGGTACTATTATCGTGAAGGGATAATGTTCTACCATTATACTAAAAGACCTAATAAAATGATAATAATAGTATAAATGTGCGAATTTTGGGTTTGAACCAAAACTTACAGTTGATGAGACTGTCGTGCAGACCTTTACACTATATCGCATAATAAATATATAATATATTATTATATAATTTTTATATGAACACTATCATTGAAACATCTATTACAAACAAAGAGACTCGAACTCTTAAGGAATTACTTCCACTCCTGCTTAAGAGGAGATTGTTTACCAAAATTTCAACATGTTTGCAAAGTTATATTATTATAAATATATAATTTTTGTATATTCACTTCTTTTAGTTTAAATATTAGTTTTTAGAATGATAATTTTATTTAGGTGTCAAGAGGAATTGAACCTCTGAATAAGGTATTAACAGTACCCCGCAATAACCACTCTGCCATAACACCATATAAAGATATAAATATATTTAATATTAATTATAAATAAATAAAATAATGGAATAAAATATTTACATATATAAAAATAAAAATTAAATTTCACATTTTATTATGGTAGGCGCGACTCGAACACGCTTCTTCTCCCACCCAAAGGGAGCGATTAATCCAGTTCATCTTCTACCATTATTTTGGTGTTTTAATTTTAAATCTTAAAATTTTCTTAACTCTTTTAAAATAAAAATAATAAAAATATCATTAAATTTATTTAAATATTAAGGTAATATATTAAAACATTATTAAAGAATTTATAGTATTATTACCTTTCTGATTAGATAAAATGTGATATCTAAATAAATATTTATAACTTATATTTCTCATAAAATTAATTATAGTTAAATTTAAATTAGGAGGGGAATTAAATATTAATTTGTTTTCTTATTCACACATGAGATATAATTTTATATATACACAAATAATAATATAAGGATAAACATGAATCTGTTCATGGTATTTAATTTATTATCATCATCGGTTTAGTATATATAATTTGCCTATACTTAGTTTTTTGTATTGTTAACTATTTTTCAGTATTAGCTAATTTTGTGATATATACTCTTATTACTTGTTGTAATGTAAAATAAGGTAAAACAGATTTAGACATTATAAAAATTAAATAAATTATAGCTAATAAAGCAAAAGATAATTGATTTACAAAATAAAATGGTATAAGTTGTGGCATATATAATTTATAAATTTCTTCTATATTTGGCTCTTTAATGAACTATCTCTACTGTTTTAAATATCATTAATATTTAAAAATAAAGTATAAGATAAATAATAATTTATATTTTATTATTAAAAATATTATTATATTTATCGTTAAATGAGATAATGAGGGTTTATTTAATTCGAATTATTGAATTAAATATTATAAAATAAATTACTTACAATATATCCTGTAAAGATCTTTTTAGAAACAAACAAAAAGAACCTTATAAAACTTTAGTGACCTTTTCTAAAATAGTTTAATTATAGAAGAGATCTTTTGTTCACCTGGAAAATATAAATTTATTCTAAGATTAAGTTATTAATAAATTAATACAAATGTAGAGATAATCCTCTCTACACTTTTACCTTTTAAAGATAAATTATTAATTATAGTTAACTATTAAAGAAAAAATATAAATATATTATAAAAGTAGTTAATTTCTTTTTTAATAAAAATTTATTATTTTAAGATAAAAATAAATAATACTATAAGAATAGAAAATTTTAATTATGGGTTAAGTTTACAGATGGTTCTGTAGTAAACCTGCAAAGTTTAATAATTTAAAGGTTCAATTCCTTCTTAACTCTCTAATAATTTTTAAATTCTCTTAGTTCAATGGTTAGAACATCATTCTTCTAAAGTGTTAATTTTGGTTCGAGTCCAAAAGAGAATAAATAAAATATAAATCTAAATTAGATTTTAAATATTGTCACAGTGTAAAATTATTTTTATTTAAGAATATTATTAATTATTCTAATATTAGGTTAATTCTTAATTCTTATTTAGTATTTAATTGAAAAATAAATTTTTTAATAAACTTATGTATATAATAACTTAACTTAATCATGATTTTAGATCATATTGTTTATAATATAAACTATAAATTCTTATATTGCAATTATTCTTATTATTCAGATTTTAAAAAGAATATTAAGGGTAGATTATGATAATATATTTTATTTAATAAACTTAATGACAAATAATTATTTATTGACTATTATTAATGCATTAATTAATTTAATTGATGTATTAGTTGTTATATTACCTATGTTATTATCAGTAGCTTTTATGACAATAATAGAAAGAAAACAATTAGCTGCACACCAAAGAAGAGTTGGACCTACTATAGTAGGTTATTACGGTGTAGCTCAACCTTTTGCGGATGCTTTAAAATTAATCTTGAAAGAAACTGTTATTCCAAGTCAATCTAATAAAGTGTTATTCTATTTAGCTCCTGTTTCTACTTTAATTTTTAGTTTATTAGGATGGGCTATTATTCCATTTGGACAAGGATTAACATTATTTGATTTTTCATTAGGTATTTTGTATACATTAGCTTTATCTTCATTAGGAGTATATGGTATTTTATTTGCCGGATGGTCAGCTAATTCAAAATATGCCTTTTTAGGATCTTTAAGATCAACTGCTGCTATGATCTCATATGAATTAATTTTAAGTTCTGCTATTTTAATTATTATTTTATTAGCAGGTTCATTTAATTATTCAACTATTATTGAAGTACAACAATCAATATGGTTTATAATACCTTTATTACCAGTATTCATATTTTATTTTATCTCAATTTTAGCTGAAACAAGTAGAACACCATTTGATTTACAAGAAGCTGAATCTGAATTAGTTGCTGGTTTCTTCACTGAACATTCTTCAGTTCCTTTTGTATTTTTCTTCTTAGCTGAATATTCTTCTATTATTTTATTTAGTTGTATTACAGCTATATTATTCTTAGGTGGATATAATTTACCAGAAATAATAGTTAATGGTTCATATATAAATTTACAATCTATTATTTTAGGTTTAAAAACATGTATATTCTGTTTCTTATTTGTTTTATTTAGAGCTACTTTACCTAGATTAAGATATGATCAATTAATTTCTTTATGTTGGATTAACTTATTACCTATAGCTGTTGCTTTTATTATATTAGTTCCTAGTATATTAGTAGCATTTGATATAGCACCTTACTAATACAATATAAACTTTTCTTAATTATATTAAAGATTCTATAATAAAAATTAACTAATGATAGTTCTTTATTAAATTATATAACCTTAAATTTGATGTTTTAATATATGATATATATATTAATTTTATATTAATTATCCCTCCATTTCTTAATATATTATACTAAGAAATTAAATTAGGAAAATTTTGTCTTTTAATAAAATCAAATATTTGATTTAAAAAAATTATTAAAAGAAGTTAATTAAATATCTGTATATTATATGTAAAAAAAATATAAAAATAACAAATTAAAATAAATACTTAAGTTTAATTTGATTGCTTAATAAAGCCTATAATTTAATGGTAGAATGTTATCTTGATGAGATAATCGTAGAAGTTCAAATCTTCTTGGGCTTATATTTATCAATTATTATTGTATAATTCATTCTAAAATAATAATAAGAAGAATTATTGTTACAGTGAATACAAATTATATTTTACAAATAAAATTTAAAATCTGATATAATCTAAAAAAAAAATAAATAAAAAATATTATGTTTTAGTCAGTGATTTATAATAACTGCTAATTTAATTATTACTAATATTTTAGATAATTATTAAATTTAATTATATAATTTATATTATAATTATAAATTACTATGAGATTACTTAAAAGTCACTCTTTACTAAGATTATTTAATTCTTATGTAGTAGATTCACCTCAACCTTCAAATTTATCATATTTATGGAATTTTGGTTCTTTATTAGCTACTTGTTTAGTAATTCAAATCTTAACAGGATGTTTCTTAGCTATGCATTATCAACCACATGTAGATTTTGCTTTTAATAGTGTAGAACATATTATGAGAGATGTTAATAATGGGTGGTTAATCAGATATACCCATGCTAATGTTGCTTCTTTCTTCTTTATCTTTGTATATGGGCATATAGGTAGAAATATCTATTATGGTTCATATAAATCACCTAGAATATTAGCTTGGTCTATTGGAGTTATTATCTTAGTCTTAATGATGGCTATTGGTTTCTTAGGTTATGTTTTACCTTATGGTCAAATGAGTTTATGGGGTGCTACTGTTATTACTAATTTATTAAGTGCTATCCCGGTTTTTGGTCCAGATTTAGTTGAATTAATCTGGGGAGGATTCTCAGTATCTAATGCAACATTAACTAGATTCTTTTCATTACATTATATCTTACCCTTTTTATTAGCAGCTTTAGCTTTAGCTCACCTAATTGCTCTTCATACAGATGGATCAAATAATCCTAATGGTATATCATCAAATAGTGATAGATTTGCAATTCACCCTTATTTTATGTTTAAAGATCTTATTACAATCTTCTTCTTCTTCTTAGCTTTATCAGTATTAGTTTTCTATTATCCAAATTTATTAGGACATAGTGATAATTATATTGAAGCTAATCCTATGAGTACTCCTGCAAGTATTGTACCAGAATGGTACTTATTACCATATTATGCAATTTTAAGATCAATACCTAATAAATTATTAGGAGTATTAGCTATGTTTGGATCATTATTTATATTATTAATATTACCTATTGTAGATGTATCAAGACAAAGAGGTTCTCAATTTAGACCTGCTATGAAAGTAGCTTTCTGGTTCTTTGTATTTAATTTCTTAATCTTAATGTGGATTGGTTCACAACATCCTAATGAACCTTTTGTATTTATTGGACAAGTATCAACATTCTTCTATTTTGCATGGTTTACAATAATTGTACCTGTAATAGGTTTAGTTGAAAATACTTTAATAGATATAGCTACAGAAGAATAATTTAATTTAATAAAAATTAATTAAAACTTATATTTTCATATATTTATATTTTTATATAATACTCCCTCCTTATCAAAATATAATAAAAATAATTATAAATATAATTATAAATTTCAAAATTAAAAGAAATATATAATATAATTTTCTTTATATTATTCTTAAGCAACCTACTAAAAACATAAATATGATGTGTTTTTATCAGATATAATAATATATATTTATATTTATTAAATATTTATATATTAACATTAAAATAATTAACTTTATATCAGTATTGTTTATATTTTATATGTTAAATATTATTATATTTATTAATTAATAATAACTTTATATAGTGTTTATAGCTAATTTCCATATTTAATGAAAATAAATTATAGAATATTTTTTATATTGATTAAAGGTAACAAATTTTAATAAATTTTAACATTATTTCAAATTTTAATTAATTTTATACTATAAATTTCTTATTTAAATTTTATTATTTTCTAATTTTGTTCATATTTATTTATTATGTATAATTTTCGTAGAGTGTTATTTTTTCTTTAAATTTATAATTTTGGTCCAAATTAAACTTATTATGATAAAATCACAGAATTTTCAATTTTTCCCTTATCATTTAGTAGAAGTTTCTCCATGGCCTATAGTATTAAGTTTTGCTTTATTAAATTTAACTATTGGAGCTGTAATGTTTATGCAAGGTTACTATTCTGGTGATCTTATCTTAGAATTAGGTTTTATATTAACTTTAGGTGGTATGACTTTCTGGTTTAGAGATGTAGGTAATGAAGCTACTTTAGGTGGACATCATACAAAACAAGTTAAAAAAGGTTTAGAAATTGGATTCTTACTTTTTGTTGTTAGTGAAGTTTTTGCTTTCTTAAGTATTTTCTGGGCTTTCTTCCATGCTAGTTTAGCTCCTGCTATTGAAATAGGAGGAGTATGGCCACCTCAAGGAATAACACCTTTAAACCCTTTTGCAGTACCATTATTAAATACTATATTGTTAGTATCTTCAGGAGCTTTTGTAACTTATGGTCACCATGCCTTAATTAATGGTAACAGAAAAGATACTTTAAGAGGATTAGAATTAACAGTTTTATTTGCTGTTCTTTTCACTTTCTTACAATATTTAGAATATGCTAATGCATCTTTCTCAATATCAGATTCAGTATTTGGAAGTGCTTTCTACTGTTCAACAGGTTTACATGGTATTCATGTAATAGTTGGAACTATCTTTATCACAGTACAATTAGTTAGAACTATAAATTACCATTTAACAAATACTCATCATCAAGGATGTGAATCAGCTATTTTATATTGGCATTTTGTTGATATAGTATGGTTATTCTTATTTATTGCTGTATATTACTGGGGAGGTTTATAATGATAATTACATAAGTAAAATTAATAACAGTTATTAATTTTATTTCTCTCAAATTAAATCCTTTTAACTACATAAAATATATTAAAATCTAATTAAAGGATAATAATTATAATAACTCTAATAAATACTATAAATAAATGAAAAATGAATTTATAAAAATATTTACATTATTATATTATTTCAATATATTTTATTCTAAATTTAATTTTACATAAAATTTTAATACTATATAAGATATTATTATAAATAAATAAATCTTAATATTCTCAAAAAGAAAATATAATTTAATTATATTTTAATAGTATTTTAATCACCATTCTGTCGAAATTATAAAATAAGTAAAGTTAATAAACTTATTTTATTAAAAAGTAAACTCTATAAATTATATATAAAAATAATTTAAAATTTACTTTTTCAATTATTAAACAAAATAATTAGATTATAAATGTCAAATTATTATACAAATAATTAGATTTATTAAATGTCCTTAAGGGTAATAAAGCTTTTATTTTTACTTATGAATCTATCAATATTATTATTTTTAATCGGTATTTTAGGATTTATTTTAAATAGACAAAATATAATCTTAATGATTATTGCTATAGAGATTATGCTTCTTGCTGTTACTTTATTAGTTTTAATTAGTTCCTTTGGATTTGATGATAATATAGGGCAAACTTTCAGTATATATATTATATCAATAGCTGGAGCTGAATCAGTGATAGGTTTAAGTATTTTAGTAGCTTTTTATAGATTAAGAGGAAATATTTCTATTAGATCTTAAAATTTTTATGTATTTATCAATTTTAATTTTCCCTTTATTAGCCTCTTTTGTATCTGGATTTATGGGTAGAAAGATAGGTATTACAGGTTCTCATATTATTACATGTACTTGTTTATCTATTTCTTCTTTATTAGCTACAATAGCATTCTATGAAGTAGGTATATGTGGTTCTCCTGTATCAGTTTATTTATTTAATTGGGTAGATTCTGAATTTATGTCTATTTCATGGGAATTCTTATTTGATCAATTAACTGTATCTATGTTTATTCCTGTATTATATATATCAACATTAATTCATATATATACAACTTCTTATTTAGCTGAAGATCCTCATAATCAAAGATTCTTTTCTTATTTATCTTTATTCACTTTTTTCATGTTATTATTAGTTTCAGGAGCTAATTATTTTGTAATGTTTATAGGTTGGGAAGGTATTGGAGTAGTATCTTATTTATTAATTAACTACTATTTCACTAGAATTCAAGCCAATAAAGCAGCTATATTAGCTTTAACTATGAATAGAGTAGGTGATATGGGTTTAAGTATAGGATTCTTTGCAATATTTGCCTTATTCGGATCTGTTGATTATTCTACAATTTTCAGTTTAGCACCTTTTATGAATGAAACAGCTATAACTATAATTAGTTTATTATTATTAATAGGAGCTATGGCTAAATCTGCTCAAATTCCTTTACATTCTTGGTTACCTGGTTCTATGGAAGCTCCTACACCAGTTAGTGCTTTATTACATGCTGCTACACTAGTTACAGCTGGTTTATATTTATTAATTAGATCATCTGCTATTTTAGAATTTAGTCCTACTGCTTTATTAGTTATTACTTTAATTGGAGCAAGTACAGCTTTCTTTGCAGCTACTTGTGGATTAGTACAAAATGATTTAAAAAGAATAATCGCTTTCAGTACAATATCTCAATTAGGTTATATGGTTATGGCTGTAGGTTTAAGTCAATATAATGTAGCCTTAATGCATGTAGTTAACCATGCTTTCTTTAAAGCATTATTATTCTTAGGTGCTGGTGCTGTTATTCATAGTTTCGCCGATGAACAAGATATTAGAAAAATGGGAGGTTTAATAAAATTCTTACCATTTACTTATACAGCTATGTTAGTAGGATCTTTATCTTTATTAGCTACACCATGGTTATCAGGTTTCTATAGTAAAGATTTAATAATAGAATTAGCTTATGGACAATACAGTTTTTCAGGGATTTATGCTTATACTTTAGGAAGTTTAACAGCTGGTTTAACAGCTTTTTACTCATTCAGGTTAATA
>JBBPND010000045.1:0-38586 GCA_038090655.1 Gastroboletus turbinatus
AACTTCCGCAGATCTCTGCCCGGTCGCAGAGCATTGGCTGTGTAACATCTAGCCCACCGCCTTCCGCTCAAATGGGCAATTGAACAAAACCAAGACACGAACCCTGGACTGTGGAAATGTCTTGGGCGTTGGGGGGCTCTATAATATGTTTCAGCCGCACGTCAATCCACACCGCCCAGCTAAAAAATTCAATCTCGTTCTTAATTCAGGTGCTACCCACGTCTTGGCGGGTAACTACATATATCAATGTAAATTACATGTACCTGATTCAAATTGCATTTGTACGGCCCCCCATCGACCAAAATTTGCACTTTGCACTGGCGGACGAAAGGAATTTTTTGCTGATAAGATATCAGATTTTACTAACCACACAAGTATTCACATGAATTACGCTCACGCTCGCAGGCGGCCGATCTGAGTCTGTTATAACGTTGTATGTATACCTGGATCGATTGAATCCTCCAATCTGGGAAGTCGGTGTTATCTCTCTCCGAGTCCCTCGTGACCTGCACTACTCCTATATACCCCGAACTCCGACCATTTACATAAACCCATTTGGAGTTGCCCTCGTTGCTTGGCACCGTCTCGTTCCGTTTCAAATACTACGGTGGAACCCTATCCCACGATTCAATGGGCGGTAATGCCGCAATCACCACACTTGGCTTTCTTCGCCATCACGTTTCGTTTCAAAGGACGTGCACAGTGTGTCATTTAGCGAGGGGAACATCTCAAGGTTCAAGGGGCCCGATTCGTGCTCGCGACGCCCATTTTCTCATTGTTGTGAAGAGATACTTTACCCTGCTTGCTAGCGGCTCTGAGGGTTCGAGAAATTTGCTGTGAATGAGGAACTGCCCACGGTGACCAGAGTCGTGTTATGTAGCGGACGACGTACGTTATATGCGTTATGCTCTGTGCCACAATCTGGCACAAACCGATAATGCCCGGTCCTACTACTATGAGAGAGCAAATAACGGAGCGCTCAGCGGGACAAAACGGGATTTGCACTAGAACCAAAGCACTCGACAGTTATGAAAAACGAAATCTATTACTTGTTTACAAACAAATTTGTGCAGGAAGCGAACCGGGCAAATCCAACTTCGTGGAGATGAGCGGTTGATACAGATGGCCTAGTGTACAACAAATTTATCCGTGTCCAACTTCATTCCTTTCTTCCTCTCCTTATCTAGTGTGCGACGAAACTGGGATCCCTCTTCTCTTGAAAACAAAACCAGTGCCTGATCTGTGCAATCCGGCGGATGATGTCGCGCCATCCACCTACCCACTTTCAAACGTGCACAAACAAGCCAGCATCCTTCCTGATCTTCGTCATTGCTACAACAAAGGGTCAGATCAAATCGAAGGGTTGTTTTCTCTTCATAATGAATTCGACCTACCGGCGATGATTGCACTGCCAACACCACTCCCGTCTTCGGCGTGATGCGTCACGATGTTACTAGATACCCCAATTTGACACGCAGAGGTAAGTAGGAAAGAGCGTAAAGTTACAGGTCAGCGAGCAATAAAGGAAGTGTCACTATGCCCTCACCGGCCCTTGTCTCCAAAGATGTCTTGAAGACCTTCATGTACCCTGTCTGCGAAGCCAGGATATTTCTATTCAGAGGAAAGCAATCAATGACCTTGTCCGGAAAAGAGGAAAAGGAGCATAGAAGGCAAAGAAGTCCACATACGTTGTACAGACTACCGTCCGCGCCTACAGAGCACCCTTCCTCCAAATATCCCATTTTCTTTACAATTGCTGCGATTCCGCATGAACTCAATCGTGCCGCACGTCTCCCGATCAGTTTAGCGAGGGCTCGGAAGAATTGCCGTTCAGCCAATGTCGTCTCAAGGGCGAAAAAGTGGGTGAATATGCCAATGATCATGAGAAGCTCGTCCGTCGGGTCACTGCCAAGATATGAGCCAAAGTCGAACCACTGTCGATGAGAGGTGAGAGAAGACCAATGGAAGAGGCCCTCACCTTTCCATCAGAGACAAAAAAGCGGTATCAAAACAATACGGTTTCTCGAGCTTGTATGTATTCTGACCGAGGAAAAGGACACCTTCATCTATGAGCTCACAAAGGACCAGTCGGAGGATTTCACCCAGATATCGACCCGAGATGAGTTTCTTGGTAAGTGGAAAGCGGGGGATTTCGGAAATAACCAACCACAGTAAACAGACGACTCTCGATGTATAGCAGCGAGGAGTTGCTCACCTCGAATGCTTGTTCACCGGGCTTGTTTGATGTTTCATCTACAATTGCGTCGTATTTCGTCCGTGGAAGATGTTCATGCTCAAACGAGTCGAAGGCACCCTTGAAAACAAGAGATTGTTCCCTCGATATCCATCAAGAATAATTAAAGGATGCGTAACACACCCATTCACAATTAATAGCCATGTCAACGTCAGGAGGAATGCCCAGGTTTGCGATCTTTGGAATGTTCTTAACATGCTCCATGTATGCGGCATTACAACCTGTCCCAAAGATGACGGCGATCTTGGTTCTAGGGCTGACGTAGTGCGACGCGATGAGTGTGCCGGTGGTGTCATTTATAAGTGCTGTTAGGTGTACGGGAAGGTTCTGAATGGAAGATGATTTTTAGAGAAGTGAGTTATTATTATCACGGTTAAGCTAACGGAGTAAATCAAGGGGAGGGGAAACACACATATTTTGCAAGAGACTGTTTGAACATCTCCGCGACGTCTCTTCCCTCCGTATTGAGCGCGCCAAAGCCTTTCGTCCAGCGAATAAGTTCACCATGATCGATCCGTTCTTGTCTTCACCGCGAGATATGAGACGGAAAGCAGACGCATATGTCCGCATGACATCGAACCCCAATTCGTGAGGTTGGTACGACGAGTAGCCGAAAAATCGAACCAGGTCATGGTTAACACAAAATGCTTCAGACAACTTGGATCCTAAAATTAGATCCAGACTCACGTGCATGGATACGAAAACTATTGATAGACACCAAACCAAATGTCAAAGTCAAATTTTGACACATATATACCACGTAAGAACTCACGGTGAATCCTAAAGGCAACACCTGACCCTCCTTCAACATACCCGGGCCATTACCCGTATTCGAGTCGACGAACGTCTTCAGGCATTCTGCACAGAAATCGAATAGTTTTTGCCCTTCATCCTGTTTCTGTTCTTCAGTGAGACGATACTTGGTTTGGGTAAGTTCAAATTTGCCATCGCCTTGAAGGGTAACGAGGCAGACTCGGAGGTTTGTACCACCTAGCAATGTGTATCGTGAGAGAGCAATTACGAAGATGGGAAGCAGAACCGGATTAGCGACCATAGTCAGGTATCATAGTTCAATGGATATATCCAGGATGAGTCAGGCTAGAACAAGAGGATGAACAGACGGGACGTACCAAGATCCACGGCCAAGTAGTCACCAGTCTCCTGGCCAGATGGCCATCCAAAGACGAAGGTAGGGATCATGGGCTAAATGACATTAAAACAACACCCATCAGATAATAGTTCTATTCCCCTCCAGGATGCGCATATAGGGACGTGAAACAAAAGGAATAGGAGGATCGACGCGCTTAACATCAAATCCTAGTGAACAATACACAAATGGGATGCGGCTGATAAGAACTTTACTCCTCCCACGTCAGTTGAGAAAGTTCTTGATGGCCGATCGACGGAATCTCCATATTCAGAGTATTTCCATCCCCATGCAGGGACTACCAAAAAACAAGGCAAGGAAACGAATACGGAAAGAGGGGGCTGGGACTGCAAGTGCGTACCACAATCTGATTGTACTTTGCCAATCCAACTTCAAGAGACTCAGCAAATGCTTCCACGATCATACGCATTCTCTGAGGTGTCAGAGTGAATCTATGCCATGCATCAAAGCCCGGTAATGTTTTTCGAAGACACGGTGGGTGGAATGCGGCTTAGTCACAGGTTATCCCAAAGGATGGAAGGTAAGACTGACAATGTCTCGTATTTCCTGAGATGGTCCGCCATTGTCCTAAGATCACACAAAGGGTAACGAGGGTGTAAGTATGCGATTGCATCGCGAGTAGTTCAACAGAATTGACCCGGGCGGGTAGGGACGACAAGGGCGTACCTCTTGGTGGCATGTGGAAGGTCTTCCTCATCTTGTGTGCGAGTATGGATGGCGATCGTCAGGCCCGAAGGCAAAACGACGCTACCGCTACCACGACGCGAAGCTGGCATGATTTCTCGACGATGATACTCCTTGGATAGTAGTGGAATGGTCGTGGAAAGTGTTAGAAACACGAAACGGCTGCTCCTGCGGAGCTCCATCGTTCAGGGTCTCACTGCCATCATACTCGGCACATGAACGTGAGAACTACGTGACTTATTTATCCAATCCTCTTCTCTTGCACGACAACTCCATTTCGACGTCGTCATGATTGGTCTCAAAGGAACACTGAATGTACGTTCCATATCCTGTCGTTGCTGAGCAGCGCCAATACTACCTTGGAACAGGTGATCGACAACTCTGGCGCTCTCCTCGTCGAGTGTGTCAACGTCCTAAAACAAAAAGTCAACAACGGCTGGGGGTCAGTCGGCGATGAAATCGTCTGTGTCGTCAAACGTGCCCGCCCACTGACCGCTGCACAAGCTTCTTCCGCGACTGCGCTTAAAGTGCGTCGGGGAGATGTCCGTCGCGCTTTGATCGTGCGCACCAAAAAGGCAGTGAGAAGACCCGACGGGAGGTTCGTCAGATTCGACGACAATGCGGCAGTGTTGTTAAATAACAAGAGGGAGATGCTGGGCACGAGAATCGGTGGGATTGTCAGTGCAGACTTACGGTTGAAGGGCTGGGGAAAGATTGTCAGTTTGGCACCCAAGGTACGCGCTGGAAATGGGCTTATGCTGGAGAACTAACTCTCGTGCCAGGCTCTATAGCTGGCCGTCGTTTCGATTATTGTTATATGATATACCCTAGCTAGTCGCGCGTAATATTGTGATGCATACTCCAGCCGGCTCATGTATAGCGCTCTGTCGTTTGTTCTTCCCATAACGGTCGTGATTCCTTAAAATAAGAGAGATCTGACACGCACGTCGACTCACCCGCACTCGCACACCCTGCACAGTGCGTTGTTTACTTGATGATGTTTCGGTCAACACCACTCCGTACCATTTTGTCTCGAAGCAGTGCAGCCTCGACAACCCCTGTCGTACGCTGTTCCCTTCGTCCTTTCTCATTTCCCCGCCCGCGTTATGCTAGTACCAGTAGCTCCACCGCACCCTCCCGAACTACATCACTCCCAGTGCTGCTGTGTGCTTTAACATGCACTCTTCTAGGCTACACCATCGGCTCATCGGCCGATCTGCCATCTCCACTAGCTTCCCTTGGTCTCGGACGCCGACAAGCGTCCACTGAGGATGATCAACCGACATATGGAACCCCAGAAGATTTCCGAAAAGCTATACAAGATCTAAGACACACTTTCAGTAACGAGGGCCACGAATCTGAGGTCGTCAGCACAGACCCAGATGACCTCCGGATACACGGATTTTCGGAGAATGATTATCATCCTGGTGCGTGCCATTCCTTGTCGACTGTTGGCACTCCTATCGTTCGAATTGTTCCACATTTGCGGCTGCTAACTATGTATATGCACTGGCTGGACTCTACAGGTGCTCTTCATACAGTAGTGGTGTACCCAAGCAGCACAGAAGAAGTGGTCAAAATCGTCAAAATAGCTACCAAGTATCGGATGCCAGTGACGCCATTCTCGGGTGGAACGAGTCTCGAGGGGAATTACCGAGGGGTGAGCTCTCAGTTCCTTTGCATGGTTGACTAGTTCGGGTGTTCCCATTGCACCCGGGGCCCCCGTTCCTTGGTTACAACAAACGCATTATTTATTATATGTTATTTCCTCGATGCTACATTCATCCCATGCACTTTCCGGTTCATGACTGACTTCTGAACAGCATGCAACGGGTGGTATTTGTGTTGACATGTCCAACATGGACAAGATTCTCGAGATTCATGGTTCGTATATTCCGTTCGAGTCACTCAAAACAGTTGACGCCTAACTGTCGTGATCTACCCATTCATGTTACTTCAAACCTTGGACTATTCGCCTCGCAATGTTGCATTTCTCCGAAATTCGTGGAATATCCCATGAGATAGAACAAGACTCAGATATTGTATGTCAACCTGGGGCCGGATGGATGGAGATCAACGAAGCATTACGAAAGAGGGGTAAGTATACTTTTCTCATTAGTTTGATACGGGAAGCGAAACGAACTCTTACTCATAATTATGCTTCGCCAAAAGGTATTCCCTTATTCTTTCCCGTGAGTACATTGTTTTCCCAACTTCCCTTCTGTGGGAAACGCCAATGCATGTAATACACTCTTAGCTGGACCCTGGCCCGGGAGCTACGATCGGCGGGATGATGAGCACAGGATGTTCCGGAAGTGCGTTCCTCCTCGCTCATTTTGACGAAGGGCTGACAATCCTTCTTAAAGCGAATGCTGTGCGGTATGGAACAGCTAAGGGGGAGTGGTTCCTTAATGCTGTATGTCCGTTCAATTCTAGCTCTCTTATGATCGACATCTGGGGCTGCATCTGTTCGTAATTCCTTTTGCTGAAGTTCACAACAACCTCTACAGACAGTGGTCCTCCCCTCTGGAGAAGTCGTCAAAACACGACAACGTGCTAGGAAGTCTTCGGCGGGTTTCGACGTAACAAAGTTATTCGTTGGTGCAGAGGGTACCCTGGGGATTATTACCGAAGGTAGGTTCCGTAGTTCCTGCTTTCCCTCGTACTTAGCGCTTTCATACTTGCGATCCGTGTATCACGCTAATGATTGCTTTGTGTGATAGTTACCATTCGCCTGGCTCCCGTGTTACCCACAACAGTCGCTGTTGCACAGTTTCCTAATGTCAAGAAGGCGACAGAAGCAGTGATTGATGTAATGAATCGTGGGGTTGGTATTCGTAAGTGCCTCTCCTGTTGCTTGCTCCGACTCAACTGACTCGGAACCTACATAACCGTGTACACTTTGTTGAAAATGTTTGTTACACAAACTCGTTCTCAGAATGCGTCGAACTTTGTGACTCTGAATTTATGCGTTCGACAAATCTTTTCGGTGCTTCTGAACGTACCTACCCAGAAGTCGACTCCCTCTTCTTCAAATTCCAAGGACCCACTCAAGCCTCGCTCCAGGAAACCGCTCGAATTGTCAAGGAGGTCATTAAAAAGCATGGTGCCACTGGCTTCGAATTAGCGCGGAGCGACAAAGAAGCGACAGATCTATGGGCTGATAGGAAGAACGCACTCTATTCTGGATTGGCGCTTCTGGAAGGGTCTAGGGGATGGAGCACGGATGTATGGTCAGTCTTCTTCTCCCGTGGATGTGGATGGCGTTGTTGTGGTGTATCATTCATCATCCAACAGTGTCCCAGTCTCGAAGCTCCCTGATCTCGTCTACGAGACGAAGCAAGATATTCAGGAACTTGGGCTTGTGTCTACTATTGTAGGACACGTTGGTGATGGTCAGCCTCTCCCGTTAGCTCTTTCCGTCAACGAATCTGATTGGACAACAGGCAATTTCCATGCACTGCTCCTCTTCCGGAATGACGAAGAACTGGAAATAGCCCGAGAGGTTGTACATAGAATGGTTGGACGAGCCATAAAGATGGAGGGTACATGTAAGCTTCGCGTTCTACACGATCGCCATGTCCGCTGACTCCAGTTTTGCGATGGCTCACAATCCGTTTCCTCGCAACATAGGCACAGGCGAGCATGGCGTTGGCATTGGCAAACGCGAATACCTTTACTCTGAACTTGGAGAGGGCACCGTAGAGTTGATGCGATCCATCAAAAAGACGATCGATCCACTGAACTTATTCAATCCTGGAAAGGTTAGTGTCAATCAACCAGTTAATGTATAATTGAGCTGACTCGCGCTTTAATTTGCATCACTATAGCTGTACCCGGACAAGAGCATGAAAAATTCACACAAACATTGAATGCGAGGGCTGGTCAGGGCAGCTCGTTGGGAGTGCGTCAATCTATGTTGTATCTTATAAAATTGAAATTGTATATCTGCACGACACTGTCATACCATATTTTTTTTGGTCAGTGAGTGCCAAATGACATGATCACGCATAGAGACTCTTGTTGACAAGCTCACATACACTGGCAGATCAACGCCATCTAGCTATATGTATATGGGCAGTACACTCTTCGGAAATCCGACTTCGCAGTAACAACTGGCAACAGGAAATAGTCTTTTCGGGGGCACGAACTCGTCTCAGCAACGATCGATGACGGGGAGGTGGTCAAGTACCAGCTCTTCTCAACAGTCATCGGCGATGGGGGAATGACTTGTTTGGAGATATGACGCATCCGAAAGCCAGCCGTCCGGCAAGTTTTTGTGGTTGTTGCGGCTGGGTAGACTGCCCGAACAACGAGGCGGTGCGTCCCGCACATGGTGCTACATCATAGTTGACGTTTGTGTAGCCGTTTATTCCGAAAAATATTGGCAGCGAGATAGTGGCCGTAGATGTGCCAGTACGTATCCGGGGCCCCAAAGTCACTGACTGGTTCCAAACCACTGCTGGGGTTGCTTAGTCGCGATACCACACAAAGAACTGCCCGCTGCTTGTTCTGGTTGTTGCGTATTCGCGCTACTGAATAGATTTCCCCCACCAAGTTGAGTGGTTGTGTCACCAACTCGTTGTCCAAGTTGGATATCGTTGCGAGTACTAAATATGTAGTTCGTAGGGATTGATCAGAATCACTGCGCCAGTTGTGGGTTGGAAGCATGATTGAATAGCCAGCGAAACAATACTGTATAGTCAACGTAAAGGCAGCCAGTAGAAGATAGAAGCGGAGGCCGGCCAGTACAGTAACATAGAGGGTACTAATACTAGGTATGCGAAAGGGAGTGACTGAACGCCAAGTCACATGATCACCGCGACAATCGGGACTCGGACTCTCATATACTCTTGTTGACAAGTTTTTGTCAACAACATCCAGCGATGGGCAGTACACTCTTCGGAAACCCGACTTCGCAACAACAGCCGGCGACAGGAAACGGTCTTTTCGGGAACACGAACACGTCTCAGCAACAACCGACGATGGGAAGTGGTCTTTTCGGCGGTCCGAGCTCTTCTCAACAATCATCGGCGACGGGGGGCGGCTTGTTTGGAGGTACGACACAACCTGCGACGGTGACGGGCGGGAACATCTTCGGCGGCACCACGCAGCCCACTACGACTGGGGGTATCTTTGGCGGCACGACCCAAGCTGCAGCGGGAGGGAGTATATTTGGTGGCACAACGCAACCCGCAACGGGAGGGAGCATATTTGGTGGCACGACCGCTCAGCCTGGAGGAGGTCTATTCAGTAGCACGAATACGCAGCAATCACAACAGCAGGCAGCAGGCAGCTCGTTGTTTGGCACCGCGACTACGCAACCCCAGCAGTCCGGCGGGAGTCTGTTTGGAGCTAGTACCAACACACAGCAACAACCTTCCACTGGTGGTCTGCTGGGAACCACGAATGTGACGACGCAGCCTACCTCGGGTCTCTTTGGTAGCACTACGACGACCGCACCTGCACAAGGGGGGCTTTTTGGGAACTCCACTTCGTCCTCGAACCCGCTCTTCGGGAATAAAACTCCTTCCAGTATCTTCGGGGCTCCGGCTACTGGCACGACCACGACCACGGGAGCGAGTACTATCTCGCCGCCAACGCTTTTCGGACAACCGGCCACACAGACGTCGACTAGCACCCCGCAACCCCCTACCTCGTTGTTCGGACAGCCTATCCAGCAACAACCACTAAAGCCAGCTGGATCGCTCTTTGGGTCCACCATCCAACCATCAACCACAGGAACTCTGTTCGGTAGTACCCTCGCTGCTCCGACCTTGGGAACCGGGTGGGGCACGGGGTCAATTCTGGGAGCTTCCACGTCGAGATCATCGCAATCGACGCTTGGTAGCACTGCCCAGCAACAAGATCCTCAGAGTCAGTTTATGGCACTGATGCAGAGGATCGATGCTATCGCTGAGGCATGGAATCCGAATTCATCCCTGTGTCGTTTCCAGGTGAGTATTGTTTGTGGCACGCGGGGTACGAACGAACATGAATTCACATCGATGGTTCCCAGCACTATTTCTATAACCTAGTCGACCCGGCTCTCATAAGTCAATACGGTCGGCCTGCCAACGCAACCAACGAGGCTCTTTGGCAGAGAGCTGTAAGGGAAAATCCGGACCCTAGTTGGTATGTGAACAACGTGTTTCAATAGAACAATCAACGCTGAGGTTGTGTTTCAGCATGGTGCCTGTGCTAGCCATTGGTTTTGACGCGCTAAATGCTCGCGTTGAAGCACAGTCTGCGCAAGCGACTGCGCAACAAGAGAAGCTAAAGGTGACTTTATTATGTTGAGCTGTTCGTCACGATCCTGAATTCGTTACCAGGAACTCAAAAGGCGGTTACAGGCACTGACAGCGACTCATACGGATACCACGCTGTCCCGACTTCATCGCGCTCTATCTCAACATACCCAACTGTCTCAGCGACTTCTCAGGTTGGTCCAACATTTACACCTCCTCATTCCAGCTGTCCGTTCCTCTTCCATCCGTCCTGAGGAAGAGGCGTTGCGAGTCGCGCTTGAGGAGATGGAGGAGGATTTACGGAGACCCGGCGGAATGAGCAAGTTGAGGACCAAATTGAATGAACTATGGGCATTGGTGGGGGCCATTAATGCGGCTAGGGAACGCGGAAGGAAAGCCGGGGGTGAAGGGGCGGTAGAATGGACAGTTGTGGATGATGAGGGATTGAAACAGATAACACAGGTTCGTCATCTCGCGCCAAACTTGTCATGAACTACTGATTACTGGTTACAGATACTGTCCGACCAACAGGCAGGTCTGCAGCATCTGACGAAGATACTACAACGGGATCTGAAGGATCTTGGCGTGATCATGGGAACCAACGGAGAACGGGAAGATGGTCATACAAGTGCGGAGATGAGGTTCTCTGCTTCACCTTCTCTATTGAATAGTTCGACGTCGACGCTGCATGCAAGTGCTCTGCGATGACTTGGCAGATACATTTGGTATATACAGTACCCAGCTGGTTGTTGTATCCGTTGTAGTTTCTGTTCGGGTTTGCTGGAAGGACAAAGGAAGGCGTGTGAGACCTCGTGGTAATGAAAGGCAATCCTAATCTCGACAACCTTTCGAAATCTCCGCATGTGCATCCATTCATAACCAACCCACACGACCCCCAACGCGACATTCGTAACGACGACGACCAGGACACCATCTCTATCTTCGGTGGTAACTGAAAACTACGACACGACCTAACATGATGCGCTACCGTACACTCGAGATACGTTGGCACGACTCCAAGCCCATCTCAACTTGCGACTTTCAGCCCATTCCCTTCAAAAAAGCGCGTCCGCCTCAAGAGAAGAACTTTGCATCTCAGTCCTACAAGCTTGCGACAGGCGGAGAGGACAATCATGTTCGGGTACGTTGACTTCTCAACCTAGACGCGCCTGTGTCCTTAACCCTCTCGCGCCCGAACATGCATATATATAGATATGGGTGGTACACCCAAACATTTTGCCTCCATCCATCGCAGAATCGGGTGACATTGTTGTTCCGCCGCGACCACCACGCGTCGAGTACCTTGCGACTCTCAGCAAGCATTCTGCACCAGTCAATGTTGTGCGGTTTTCTCCGAACGGTACGTGTCCATAACATCTTGTTCATTTCTTTGCTCATGGGTACGTTTAGGAGAACTTATTGCTTCAGCAGGAGACGGTACATTCAATGTCTTGACGACCGTTGGAATTTTGGCTTACAACTGTGTAATGCTTGCAGATGGAATGATCATCATCTGGGCTCCATCGAGCACGCCACCCCCTGTGACATACGGGAGTGACCTCAGCGCCGAGGACCTGCAATATGAAAAAGAATATTGGAAACCTCGTACAACATTCCGGTCAGTTTCAAATTCACCTCCACTGGTTCATTCCCTCTAGTTGGGAAGGATCTAACAACGTTCTACTGGGTCCAGTTGCACAACCATGCAAGTGTATGACCTTGCATGGAGCCCGTCAGGGGAGTATATCCTTGCTGGTAGTACCGACAACTGTGCGCGTGTTTTCACAGCGACAGATGGTACGGTTCCTCTCCAAACTCTATTCTTCTTTCTTGAACTTAATTCGTCATGCATGCACCTAGGCAAATGCGTTCATGAGATAGCCGAACACAGTCACTATGTGCAAGGCGTTGCTTGGGACCCCTTGAATGAATACATAGCCACCCAAAGCAGCGACCGCTCCATGCATATTTACCAAATCTCGACCAAACAGGGAGCTTTTGAGGCTCACGCGGTGGGGAAAAACACCCGCATGGCATTCAACCACTCTCGCACACCGAGCACGCAAAGCCGTATCAAAGGAGGATTCAAGCGCGAATCCACCAGTGACGTGGAGAGCACTTCTGTGGATCAGAAGGATGAGAGGGACTTTCCCCAGTCGGGCAATAACAACAATTCGATCGCATACCCGCCGACCCCTACCACCTCTGTTGCGAGCACACCCTCCACCATGTTTCCCCCGCCCACTTTTGAACGACCATCTTCCCGACGCTCTTCATTCAGTGGTTCTAATGCCCCTTCGTCACCCGCACATTCTCACTTCTCCAGATATGGTCGTTCCCCTTCACCGATGCCTCCTCTTCCTGCTATACGTGCCTTGCCCTCGCCAACATGGTCAACCATAAAGTTGTACGGGGATGAGAGCTTCACGAATTTCTTCAGGAGATTGACATTCAGCCCCGATGGTGGTTTGTTGCTCACGCCTGCCGGACACTTTGAAGACCTTTCTTTCAACGCCGGAGCCAAAGGAGATGAGACACCTTCCAGAGGCCGCAAGGGCCAGTCGTCTGACAGGAGTGGTTCAAATTCAACGCAGAGCGAACTGACCAACCCAAACTCCGCTTCGTCTGTTTTCATTTACTCTCGCGCCAACTTTGCACGTCCACCCATCGCTCAGCTTCCTGGTCACAAAAAAGCCACTGTCGCGGTACGCTTCTCTCCTATCCTATACGAACTGCGACATGGTGTAGTCGGTGCCGGAGCTGAAGAGACGAAAACGGCCGTCCTGGATAAAAACAAAGAGGGGAAGCTAGCTGTTGATCTCACCAGCGGAACCGGTGGGTTGGCGCATGAGCAACCTGCCCCTTCCCCGTCTCCACGAACAGAGAGGGTGCCTGCTTCCCAGCTCCCGGTCGCTGGCTCCGAAACATCAACGTTATACTCACCCTCCCCGCATCCGCCAAAGCAATCCAATCTCAACGTATCTACGCCTTCAAAGACTTCTACGCCGGTTGTCTCCTCACCCCCCACTGGGTCGGTATTCGCGCTTCCCTACCGAATGCTATATGCAGTGTTGACGATGGACACTGTCACCATTTATGACACGCAACAAGCGGGTCCAGTTTGTCTATTGACGAAATTACATTACGATGAGTTTACAGACCTGTCATGGTCCGTGAATTTCCGTCCGTTGAACTCTCTGAGCGTTGGTTCACTCATGACCATCATTGTATAGGTCTCCAGATGGACAGACATTGGTGCTTTCCTCGCGAGATGGCTATTGTACACTCATCGTTTTTGACGAGATACTCCCAGCACACCATACGCAGCAGTCAACGCTCCAGCTGCAGTCGATAGCTCAGCACAACTTCGTGCCACTCACATATGCGGCGTCCTTGATTCCTACTCATCCTGCGCCGTTAACGCCGGCTAGTACAACCGTGGGACTACCCATCATTGCACTGCCAGTTGTTCCAGCAAAGCGGGCGCAACTCCAAGGAAACGAATCATCCCCACAGCAAGTGCTAACTCCCAAGTCGGCCGTCGAGGATCCCGTGCCCCCCATTGCGGGCAGCAGCACTAGTACAGATAACCCCGGTGTGGTCGAAGAAGCGAAAGATCAGCCGCCAAAGAAAAAACGGAGGGTTGCGTTGACGCGGGTCAGTGATATTGGGACGTGAATCGTGAAAGTGCATAAGTTTTATTTGTTTTGTGCGTCAAACGGGTTGCCCGTGCCATACATTACACACCGTTTTAGTTTTGTTCTGGTCTCGCGTTATCCAATTAACCTTGGTGGCTTTTTTCTTCTAAAGGACTGCTTTGTTGATGTATCCACTCATGAACATGAACTTGGAAGTGTTGAACCGTACATGTATTCTGAGACTGATGCGATGCGATGTTGTCAATTCTGTCATACAATGTGTGTCAGAACGGGCATGATCCAATCCCGCTGGCCCCTCTCCTCCCCATCTATACACCCAATCACATGGCGAGACGAGTGCCGCACATTCGACCAAAACTTTTATCCGGTTTTGTTCTTGCTCCTCTTGCCGACCTGAGCTTGATAACCGCTCTTGATGGCGTTAACGGATCGTCGTGAGCCACATGATTCGCAGGACATAAAGAATATACGGTTCTCCTTCGTGAGGAGGGTGTCTGGCGATTTGCATGTTTTGCAGGTAACATATTCGACTGTAGGATACCGTCACGCCGCATCAGTCAACAAACCATTCCTTGGGTGCATATCGCCAGACGCCAGACTGACCGATATATCTCCTCAATACGTTCTCTACCTGTTTTGGCTGGAAGCGGCCCTTGATGACCAATCTCCCCGAACCGTCAACACTTCCCGTCGTACCCATCTCGGCAAAGAGGAACTGAATGACGTGTTCTGGAGATCTGTGCATACGCTTGCAGATATCTGCGACGTTCGCGAAGATGGAACGGCGGACACCTTCTCGGAGGATTTGGGGCGGGGCGATGGTGTACCGCTTTCCTGCGGAGGTGAGGAGGGAAGGATTAGAGGCGTGGAGAGAGGCATAGAAACGTGTGAGGAGCTGCATGGATAGGGTCCATGAGGATGGTCAGACGTAGTCAAAGTGGGGATAGCTTACCTCTTGATATGTATAATCACGATCGCTCGTAAGCCAGGGCTCGGTACCAGAGTCAAGGCCAGTGGGTACTTCTGATCTCGCGAACGGATCGTCACCAAGCTCCGCTTCGTCGAACTCGTTGAGGTGTTCTCCATCGTCGACCTCAACATCGTCTGCACCCTCTACAACATCTTTCGATTTCGATTCCTCGAGTTCCTTTTCAAAGTCTTCCATCGCCTTTTTCTTGAACGATTTTTTCTTCTTCTTCATGTCAGAGAAGTCGAGGTCTTCGGAGGCGATTGCGGCAGATGGACCGCCTGCTAGTGCGGATGTGCCAGAGGCATCTTCGCCCTGATTTTCCGGGAGGTGTGAGATCAGACACGTACGAATGACGAGATACCATGACATACGAGATCCATGGGGATGTCCTTCTTCTTCTTTTTCTTCTTGAGACCGTCGGGGAACATGGACTTGAACTCGTCGTCCTGCTTCTGATCGTCCCCATCTGCATCGCCGCCATCGGCGGTCTGGTTGCGCTTCATCTGTTCATGGACAGTAGTGGGTCCGAGGTCGACCGCATCGCCGTTGGTGGTCGTGCTCTCGATCGTGGTCGGTGCTGGCGTAGTAGGGTCTGCCTCTGGCCCGAGTGGGTCTTCGGTGAATGCGACAGTCTTTTTCTTGCGCTTTTTCAGCGAGGGGTCAAACAGAGGTTCTTCCGATGCCATGTTAATGTCGTGGCCGTCGTCGTTGTCGTCGTCGATGAGGTCGCCTCCCTAGTATCAAGTCACTTCCATCAGAGTGGGTCGATGCCGAGTATTTGAGTCGGCGCACGAATTTCGGCAGGGGTGTTGGAACTCCGCTCGCTGGTGGCCGATGTTCCCCGAGTGTTACCGTTTGCATTGACATTTCTTTCCAAAGGGACATGTTTGCCAGGCAGTCCGTCGCTCGTCTCACCGCACAGCAGGCTCACCGTCAAAGTGCTGCCCCCCAAAATGCCCGCAACATGGCCACCCTCCGCGAAATCGAGCTGCGGCTCAAGTCGGTCAGAAACATTGAGAAAATCACCAAAGTACGTCGCTTTCTCGCGCCTGAGGAGCGGAACGGTGTTGAGTTGTCTGGTGTAGTCGATGAAGATGATTGCGTCCACCAAACTCGCAAAGGCGCAGCGCGCCATGACCGCAGGCAAAGAATACGGTATCGCCAACTCCGGTGTGTCCCGTTCACTTAGCCGTGCCCGGCGCACTCATCTGCTAACCCAACCCTTGTCACTCAGAAATCTTTGATCACGCCCCCTCAGAGACGCCTGCGAAGCGCAAACTCTTCATCGTCGTTTCCTCCGACAAGGGTCTCTGCGGTGGTATTCACTCCTCCGTCTCAAAAGCCACTCGCCGTGTGTTCGCGGACACCGAGAAATCCGTCGATGCCGACTCACCCATCATGGTTATTGGTGACAAGTCCAAGGGTCAGCTTGCTCGTGTACTCAGCAAGAACCTCGCCCTCACTTTCAACCAAATTGGACGCGATATTCCTACGTTTGCCGACGCTGCCGGCGTTGCTGATCTGATCGTCAAGAGCGGTGCCGAGTACGATTCTATCGCTATCGTGTACAATAGATTCGTTTCGGCTATCTCGTATGAGGCTGGTATCGTCGAGGTTGCCAACGAGAACACGTTCAAGGAGTCCCGTAAGCTTTCCGCCTGCTCTCCTGTGTACTCTGCTTATATACACTCTTTGCAGCTGGTTTCCGCGCATATGAGATGGAGGACGATGTCACCAAGGATCTTGCAGAGTTCTCACTAGCAAACGCCATTTATGCCGCCCTTGTCGAAGCACACGCGTGTGAGCAGAGTGCACGGTACGTACAATTACACCCCAATGTGATTCGACTCGTTCATTTGCACCAACAGTCGTAACGCCATGGACAACGCGTCGAAGAATGCAAAGGACATGATTGATACTCTCACGATGCAGTACAACCGTGGTCGCCAAGCCGCCATCACCAACGAGTTGGTCGACATTATCACTGGTGCGTTAAAGCGTTCCGTTCTACTTTTTGCGGTGGCGGACTCGGACTAACGCGATTTGATCCCAAACAGGTGCAAGTGCTCTGTGAGATTGTTATTCTATTCGGCATGCATACGGCGGTTACACTCAGTTGTCGGCCTCCATAATAGATAAAATCTGTCATTCCTTTTCCTTCTACCTTTTTCCGCGAGAGAGATTTCGAGATGAACTTGAGCATGATCACAGTAAGAACGATCAGTTGATTTGGTCTAGTGGGTGTAGTGGATTCCACATGCCCACTCCTCGTACCTTGGAGATAGATTCGCCTACTGGAATTGCGTGTTAAGCAAAAGGTGCATATAGAAGCCATGCGTCATGTAAAGACATGTAAGGTACATGTAGTTTTGTGTCATCTCCAAACACCGCAAAGTAAAGGATGCAATCAGAACTGAGCAAGGACAAGACCATCAGACGTTAAAACAGTGGTTGTGGCAGAGTTACTTACACGGAGTGGCTGGAAGAACCACTTGTTCTTGCCGCTCTGGTACCGCTCCTCGAACAACTTCTTGATGGTCTTGCGAGCGTCCTCCCGTTGCGTAGGCTCCTTGAAAGTTTCTGCTGTGGCCACTCCCTTGAGACTCTCCAATTCCAAAGCGTAACGGGTAGGGAAGAGATGCGAGTAGTTGACGGACTTTGGGATCCATGGTTTTTGATCACGACATGTCGGAGCGAGATGCAAAAGTAAACTGACCTTGATGAAAGGCTTTACTCTGCTTCTCCGTTGCACCTTCTTGGTGCCCATGCGGCGGGTGACTTTTCGCGGGTAACGCTCGATGCCGGCAACAATCGCGTGGGGGTAAGGACGCTCCTTGGTTCCTTCATCGAGCTGCTTGATGACGACGACCTTCTTGCCTGCCTGACGGCCCTGCAAGACGATGGCAACCTAACGTGAGGAACACACCACACCGGTCAGTTCACTCCCGAGACCATCTCGAAATTGACAAGAAAACGTCACTTTTCCTGGCTTGTAGACTGAAGCGCAGGTAAGTTCAAGTTGTGATCTGGGGAGAATGGGAGGACGAGGACGTACTTTTGGGCATCTTGGCGTCGGCGGGCGGGCGGTTGTACTTGTGACTTGCTCGTCGTTTGGGATTTGCGCTGTGCCCTTTCCAAGCCACCCGGCAATCTCCGTCAGTACTGCACAGTTGTGCAAATAAGGTTTGCGGCTTGTGCCGTGTGGGCGTGCGTGGCTAAATTGGTTGACATGTGAAGTGCTGTATTTTCCCGATGAGTTGACGCATCATCGACGCTAGACCTCTCTGATAGAACCCGTTATCGATGACGGCCCCCTTGGCGTCCCGCGGCCTTGGCATACATTTTACCGAGATCAAGTAATGCCCGCCAAACGATACTACATCATCTCAACCATCACCGCGCGTACAAGATAAAATTCACGATACGTAGTAATTATGTACGGACAACTCAGTGGGCTAAAATGTCTATTTTAACTATTTTTTCTTACAAAGCGCAAAATATGGGTCAAAGACGAAACATGTAATTGCACTTGACTTCAAGTTTCCTCGATGCAGACATTCGTTATGAACAATCATGCGTACTCAGCGGACTTCCAGACTATCATCGTACCAGTTCTCAAGTGAACAGCGCCGAAATACTTCCAGGATCCAGATCAGTCAACGATCGGATCGGATGATCCGGAGTGTGCGCAAGCTACTTCCGACGTCGTCTCCGCGTCGAAACCTTGAGCGATGTAGTTTCAGATGGTGGCAGGTGTTACACCGGCGCCATACGCTGTCCTAGCACTACACTGGCTATCTCGTGTGCGTTGTTCACGATAACGGGGCCATCCTCTGGGCGTTTTCGCCGATTTAGTACTTGAGCTCGGCATGGGTGTTTTGGGACTTGGCTCATACAAACTATAATTACAGGTTGCTACGTTGTCAATTGACAACGTAGCAACCTTTTCACATGATGATCAGTGCGGACGCCCCCCACACTGTCGACAAGCCAGATTGATACAAATATGGATATAATGCAGGTACATCACCCATGTAACCATTCAAACCACAAGGTCAATCCACCTCATGGCAAGACGTGCACAATCAACGAGTCCTCCAAAATGTTGCAAAGCTCTCATGGTTGTCTTCCCACAGCCGCCACTAATTCTATGCATGTCACAACACCGCCTATGCCAAGTATTTCCCCACAACCTTTCCGTATTGCCTCATCATGATACGGAAGACAAAGTAACAACTGCATTGAGGTCACACTGCTCCCCACTGCAAACCAAAAATTATAATTCCGAGTTCAAAGTGCGGGATGCTGCTGCAGGGATTCAGTCTTTAAAACAGGTTAAATGAATCTGCTGGTTATGGCAGACAGCAACATGTTGGCAAACAGTAAAGTGGATTGGAGGGACGAATGAAAAATGGGGTATGATTAACTTTTATAGCGAGCTGCACGATCAAAAAATGAGTGGACGGCGCGAAGATATAACAGTCGGCATTCTAGAGGATGATGTTGACTAGAGAGTTGAATTAATAACACGACATGCAACGACGGAGGGCCACTCACTAGGGCTGCAGCCAATGTTGACAAGACCATTGAAGTTGTTGTTCTCGCAGCAAACAGGTTGTTGTGTGCTGACAAAAACCAATGTCAACTGAATCCCAACCTGTCATGATCATGAACAACTTACCAACTCGCACCGGATCCAGTACCGAGAGCACTGATGGGGGAACAATTCATACCAAGCGTGGTGCCGGCGGGAACACTGATACCAAGCAGGGTCAACAAGTCATCGACTTGACTACCGCTACCAGACGTTTCCATGGAGTCGCAACAGTTGACTGGACCAGTGTTGCATTGGCTAGGAGTGCCAGAGGGGCTGCCACGACGGGCCACTGCAAGAAATGAGCATCAAACTACGATAGACGCACCCACGAGACTCACTGTAGGCAGGGGTGGCACGCTTGACGGGCGGGTTCGGGGACAATCCGCGGGCCAACCGATGGGCGTTGGTCTCGGCTGAGACGACAGTGGCAGCGGCAACGAGTGCAAGGACGGCGGTGAACTTCATTGTGATCTACGAGGCCGTCAAGGGGGAGAAAAAATGAAAGGAAGGGAAATGAAAGGAGTGGTGTATTGTGGGTTGAAGGGGGGAGATTTATACCAGGCGGCAAAAATGAAGCGAGAAGGGTCGTGTCGGGATTCGGCATTCCCTAAATTGGGGTTAGCGCAAATATGTTCAAATCCCCGATCGATCAACTTCTCGAGTTCGGGAATGACGTGCGGAATTTCCCATCCCCTTACTGCCATCACCAGCGCCCGTTCGGTCATTGATATTGAACCATGGAATGCAGAAAACGACACTGCTGCAGAGACCCCCAGCTGCCCTACACGAAGTGGATGTTACCCCTCTAAATTCGACCGTCTATCAAATGGAGATTATGTCGTAACTTAGGTCTTTACTGGGCGCGGCCATTATAAATACTTGTGCCATTGAGTCAGGCATCAACGTTTCAACCACGCATCGAGAATTCGTCGTCGCGACCGTATCCCTGCGTTGTCGTCTCCAAGTACTCCGCCATCACGATGCGGGCCACCATCCTCCACTTTGGAGACTTGCTCTCCGTCTGTGGTTCGATCTGTCCTCTGTACCTGACACCATGCTGGCAGCGCCCAGACTCATTCTACAAGCGCCGTCAGGCTCGGGAACATGTTTTTGAAATTGATATTCTACCGGGGACGTATACGGTCCGCGAGCCACACTCGACGGATTGCCACCAGGCTGCTTCCCATACATGTTGCAATGTTTTGTTGCATCGCCATTGGCTGTGCCAACTCTTCTCTTCGTACGAGTTCCCATGGTTGGTTGTACACGCCGTCTTGTCCATGCGCGCTTGTGGCTCGTTGCTGTAATGCCGATGCACGATATCATTGTACCTGGCCGCCGACAGACACACAGGTATCTCCAACCATCAATCACCCGGAACACACTGTTCTGTATCACACGATCATTATCTTGGATCATGCAAGCCAGCCTCGACACATGTCCCAGCCCGATAAGCACCACCAACGATCCCCATCTGCTGACTCATCCCCAGTCTCGACCACTGCGCGTAGCCGCATGTCACGACCGCTTACTCTTTTTGTGACGACGTCGTTGGTGAGTCTCCCAACTTGAACTTACATTATCTCCCAATCTGTCGCTATTTCCGGGACACCCCCCAAATATATGCGACACATTCCGCACAGCCTTGAATTCCCCTTGCAATAAAAACCTGAAACGTTAACAAGTAAAATTCACAATTTAACTAGTAATGCCGTGGCCGCCGCTCCGATCGCGGTCACGTCTCGTCTTCGCGAACGTGTCCAACCGCTTATGAGACTTCCCGGCTTTCATGGAAGGTGCGCATTTACGACGCGTTCGGTGTTCCATAGTAGTACCGTGTGTGGCATTTTGGGGTACGTGCTACTTTTGGACGGGAAAACTTCTGCCAATACGCAGCTCGGCTGGCCCATCTGCATTGAAGGATAATATTTGTATAACGTAATTGCTTGACGAGTCTCGGTAAGCTACGAGCGCTTGAAAGTTGTGATTGGGACGGCTAACGAAAAAGGAAATTAAGGGTCCCCGCATTGTGTGGAGTTCGCTACACATTTCTTTTTCGCGCACCAACTTGAAGGGCAACCGGCGTGAATGCTCGGCTAATGGCCCTTAATTTCTTGATGGAGGAAGTGAGGAGCCCAAACTTGATGTTAGCCTGAGTGGCGTGGTGAGGTGATAACAACTTCAATGAAGTACAGCCAAATAACTCACAATGAATATTACCTGTAGCAACTCTTAATGCGTTCACCCCCTAGGTTCTTCCACTGTGGGGGAAATGATGTTAAAAGAATTTCATATGCATCATGAGTACATAGACTACGATGATACTTTCGCAGCATAGATAGCTCAGGCAGACTTGCGGAACCGATAATTTACCTGTCGAATATCTCTGGGCTTGTGAGCAAGGTTACTAATGAGTCCATCGCCAGCGGGGTGTGGAGCGCATGGTTCGCGAGCCAAGCGTCCAACACGGAACGTCACTTACCGGAATGCCGGTGATGAGAGTGTGCCATGAGACGGGGTCGTAGACCCCAAAAGCAATTTCTCAAATAATTCTCTTATCTCCACGGATACATCAGGTTTGATTCTTTCCACTCTTGCGGAGGTGGTACAGGAGGCCATTTAAATGATTCGTACTAACCATAATCATACATGTGCGGCTGCAATGCTAAATCTAGCTTCAACAACGTGCATAGGATCAGAAAGTTCTGAGCGTATGATATACTGCACAACTACCTTCCTAGCTCGTGTCTGGCCGACTCTCTGGCGGGAGGGATGGGTCCGTGAAGCTATGATTGCACTTCACGCAGACGAAAAACAGAATCATACGCGTCTCCTTTCGTTTTGATTGGTCCTGGTAAAATACCGCACTAAAATGACCAAATGAATAACGTTGTCGAGTGGAGAATCAGATAACGATAACGCACTCTTCGTGGCCACAACGCGGACACGAGATGTTAGAGTGGGCCTACCGTGACGAACGGAGATAAGCCAACGCGCGTGATCATTGGAAGGTAACACACCAGAGTTGGGTCCAAACCCAGATCAGTCGTCACTCCCACTTGCTCCCTGTCGTGCAGACAAGTTCAGCCCGCGTACCAAAGCATGAAAGGGATCGTGGCGCGACCGGCACCATGGATGCACTCTGCTGCTTCGCGGGGGGCCCAGGATCGAGACTTACTTGGTGACCTTCAACAAGTCATTCCTGTACACGCATTTGTTATCGCCGATTTCAAAGTGGTCGCATATCCTGCATGCGTAAACCATAATGCGCCGTTGTGGATCGGCTTTTGGGTAGAGGAGGTTATTGCATTCCGAACAAAAGTGGAGGGAGGCCTGAAATTTGCATGTTCGAAATACACGGGCATTGACACGGCCAGATGAGTTGATTAAAACAAACTTCTCGTCAGCATCTCATCTGCAGACCAGAGCTGGACGAACAGACCATGTCGTCCGATGCCAAGTTGCTTTTCAAACTCCGCCACGAGATACTGTAGTAAGCTAGCTTCACGGGGACCACGACATACACACGACTACACACAAGCTGGTGAGATGGCCAAAAATCGGTCGTTCCAGTGGGCGTACGCTGGCCTTTGGCTAATTCGCATCTGGTTCGCGCTTTGTGGAACTGGGTACATACATCCTGACGAACACATGCAAAACGGAGAAGTCACAGCTGGTACCCTCCTTTTTGGTTCAAATACCACCCTATTGACAGGAGCGAGGAAGGCAATACCCTTGGTTTATATGCTTTGACCACCTGGGAATGGCGCCCAGATTTTCCAGTCCGGTCCATTCTCCCGACTTTCGTGACCACGGGGTTGCCCTTACTCCTCTTGAGGCTACTTTTCGGACGTGAGGAAATCCCTTAATATCTTTGAACAGGCCTGACACCAAGTCAAGCCGAACGGCTGTTACACCCCTCGCTTGTCTTTCGCGTCCAGCGTTTGGCATTTTTGTGCTTGTCCAGCGTCCTTGGTAATTCTTTTGTCTTGTTTGGAGTGATTGCTAAAGCAGCATAGATTACAGCGTCTTGAGTCTCGTTTCACCACCCGCTTCTCGCCGCTTATGCTTACTCCTGTTTGCATCGTCCTACGTGACATGTACCTTCCAAGTTCGACCGTTCTCAAACTCGCTCGAATCAGTATTGGTTTCTCTCTGTCTCGTACTCCTTCGGCGGATAGTGGATGAACGTCCCGGTCTCAAGGTAGGTGGAAAGAATGCGGGTGACCGGCGTTCCCGTTCCACCTACACTCTCAAGCGCGATCTTCACCTCCTTGCCGTCCTCGCGGTCATCGGAACCTTCACCCGTCCAACTTTCGTTGTGTTTGCCTTCCCAATTGCCTTCCAATTACTCCGATTCTCCTACCAGGTGGCGGGCTCCCCAGTCCGAGCGGTGGGCTTGTTGCTACCGCCGTTTTGCACTGCTTCGCTGGCAGCCTCCGTATTCATCACCGCTGATACATACTATTTCCGTGGTGACTTTTCCAAACTAGTCATTACGCCCTACAATTTTGTCAAATACAATCTATCGACCGAGAACCTCGCTGACCATGGCCTACATCCGAATTGGTTACATGTCGGTGTTAATCTACCGATGTTGCTTGGGCCGCTATTCGTATGGTTTACATGGTGCAATGTGTGCGAGTATGTGAAGCCCCCCGGACGTCGCATTCAAAAAGTGCATTTTGAGACAGATTTACTTAGACAAAGTATGTCCTCTTGCTTTTAGTCACCCTTCTGGCTAACTGTTGTTACAGCTCTGATCCAGATCATTATACTGTCACTGTCGGTTTTATCCATTCAACCCCACCAGGAACCCAGGTTCCTAATACCGCTGATTCTCCCTATCATTGTACTAGCAACCACAGTAAAATTGCCTCGCCCAGGGAAATTTTTCTGGGTGAGTCATTCTTCTGTGCGGGTTCAGCAGTTGTGATGGACCATGATATACCAGGCGACTTGGATTACATTCAACGTGGCGCTCGCGCTGGTGTTCGGCTTTTTACACCAAGGAGGGGTCGTTCCATCCCTTATTTCCCTTCATTCTACAATGAGAAACGCCACCGCTAGTTCAAGTGCCCATGTCATCTATTGGAAGACTTATATGCCTCCCCGGCATTTACTTGGGATATCTCCGCGGGGTATGTGACTCTTCTACGTGATGTCGGGATGCTCAGTTTTCAGCAGATATCATGTCTGGGAGAATATCGATTGTGGACCTTGCGGGTGCCCCACGGAACGAGCTAATGGCCGCTCTCTCCGCTCCATCTTTCGCTTGGACATACCTTGTGACTCCAGTGCCGATGTACTTGACGTTACCTCAGGACATCTCGTCATGCATGGGGCTAAAAAAGCGCATTTTCCCGCACCTTGACCTGGATCATATCCCCGAAAGTATCCACGCTGGGTGGCATGATGGGCTGAGCCTCGGCATTTATGTTGTTGATTGGGGTTGTGTTGGCAACGCGGGACCTATGTAACATAGCCTGCTCGACGAAAACTCGATGTCGGCGCGTTGACCTATACCAATACAGATGCCGCTGACGGGTTTTTGATTGATTTCATCATTTACACGACACTGCCTCAAGTTACAGCTGTGACGGAGGACGATTATCCTGCCAGCTTTCTCGCGCAGTGCCAAACGAGAGACTCCCACCCACTGGTTACGGTGAGTCAAAAAGAAAATGCACATCACGTATATGTCCATAACTCAACAAACAAGGTATGTAACATTTTGTAAAGGCGTTGGTGTATGAAATGTGGCTGAATGAGTGCATATGCATACAGTACTCTACAATATATTCCTGACATCCGAATTTAAACAATCAAGTGGACTCGCTCTATAGCCACGATATGACAGGATGTATTTTCAGCCCCTGAAAATATAGACTTTTGGATCTAGGTCAATTCAGATGAAATATAGTTCATATTCATCTAATCAAGGTCCAAAAAAGACTGGCCTAGGTCGTGTGTCATCAAGTGTGTCATAGACAAATTCGTGATGTGCATTTTCTTTTCGAGTCGGTGTGTGTACTTGACGGTGACGGTGACTGGTCTGACCAAGGGTACAGGCCGAACTCGGAAGCCGGTTGTTTCCTTCGAGCTGTCAGGGCGTATAAATTCCTTAAACTTGTGGGACCGACTGCAACTTCAACTTGGGTCGCGATCGCCTCAGTCTTTATACAATTCACTTTAGCTCTCGAGGACGACATTCGAAGCCCGAGTTCTCCCGCTCCGCTCGCAAATGAGTGTTGACGTTGCTGACCTGGCTAGAACAGGAATAGGACTTGTGGGTGGTTCTTTTGCTATAGCTGTTTTTCATCGTCGATTGCGTGGCGTATTCAATGATCGACGCTGATGATGATATCAAAACGGGAAGCTTATGGCTTGCTGATGAAGTAAACTATTGGGAGACATGGGGACGCAGTGGATGATCACTTGTTGTGACTACAACTCCGCGAATTCACTGCGAGTCGGTGCGTCCCACTATCCTACCCTGTTGATCTTCGCCGAGCCACGGTTACCTTCGCGTAGGCCCATCATTGACTCGGTCACATCCCGCGAGAACTTATGTACGCAATCTTAGGTCAATATGGCTACAACGTTGCATCTCTGTCAACCGTCTTGTCCACAACACATGTCCGTTGGTAACATTTTGTTTACTATTGCACAGTAAGACTAACGATGACATGGTTTTTGTAACGATTGGGGGTTCCGAGTCGGACGTACAAATACAGCTTTAAAATACTGTACACGGGGCTTCAGGAGTTGTTGCAACTCAGCCGAGTCGCAAGTTAGATGCTCAGGAGGTGCGAGGACTGCCACATGGGGTTAAAAGTGTGGCAAGGATAGAGGTGTGGGGTACACACCTCTACACCATAGGGACTGCAATGCGTGCGGTGGGGGAAGTGGATACCGCAGCCGAAGTGCGGGCGATGGCAGACAGGTCAATTTCTACAAGTGGTGGTGAGAAAGAAAGAATTCATGGAAAGAATGGGGACGACCTTGGCCCTTGAGAGCGGTCTTCCTGAATTTTCTCGCGGTGTGCTTCTCCTCTTCGGTGAGGGAGTTGGACCTTCCCCCAGACGCGTGCTTCTCGACTAAGGCGAAGACGTAAGCGACGGAGCAACCAAAGGCGGTGATGAACGTACGTGAGTCCCTCCTGTCTTCTTCTGCGGCATGGTCTTGTTTTTCGTCCTCGAGTGCGGCAGCCTCGAGGTAGCTCTCGTCAGCGATGCTGCCCCAGTTGTGGTGGCCACCACCACCCTTGCGGAGGGACTTGTCGAGGCCGGACTTTGACTCGGAGCGGTCCCTTATGAGGGCACGAGGAAAGGTGGCGCGCTCAGTGCGAGTCATGAGGAATGAGGTGTAGAGGCGGTTGGAGTTCAAGTCAGGCTGGGGATTGCTGGGCACTTTATATCCGGGGGGATTCGAGATCTTTCGAGGCGAGATGTGGGGAAGCGTGGGAACTACGCCTAGTGATCATGTCTCGTGATCCATCTCGTCTCCACGAAACAACATGTCTGCTCCCCACCATGAGGTCCTTCGATCACTCTTACGACCGTCGGACAATCTTGAATGCGTTTTGGATGTCGAACAGGCTGCAGAGAACAAAAGAATCCGAGTTCCCCCGAGCGTACCCCCAGATCGGACTCACCCGACACTCACCCCTTTTTCTCGGTATTTGATCGCCGTCGTCACTCATCGCAACTATCCGCAGGGCACGCAACTGGGCAGGTGGGTATCGTAAATACTTGTATTGCTCGACTCCCAGGCGATTGGGCTCGTGTGGTCGGAGATGCACTCGTACTCACTACCATTTCAAGTCTACTCGTCTTGAACGCGTCCGCAACGAACGTTGGGGTAAGAATAGCCGATGCGCTGCCGATCACAGAACACCTGGTTTTGGCAGTCGCTCAGACTGGGCCACTTGACTCGCAAACGGCAGAAAGCGCTCACAGCGTGCCCGCAGAGACATGGTCCGGTAAGTTCTAGCCTCCGGCTCTGGTTCCTCCAATCTAACCTTTTGTCGCGTGAGCTTGGCTTCTCACTATCAGACGTGATGCGCAAGACACTGGACCGCTTGCATTCATAGTCGGTACTCGTGATACCCAAAGACTGCAAAGCTTTACCGCCGAGTGCCGACGCTTGAAGGAGATTGCGAGTACGCGTGTGCTCAAGCACGATCCACCTAGAGTCTAACGCTACCCATTTTCAAGCTGCAACACATCCAGTCAATAGTGATTTCACCTGGCTTCAGGCGTATGTTTCAGACCCGTCATCTCACCGTCTTGATCTTCGCTTCCGTAAACAACCATTGCATACACGCTTGTCTCCAGCCATCGCTGGCCTTCCCGAAGACGATGTTTCGGATATTTCAGTCGTACGGCGTGAATGGATCGAACAGGCCGCTGCCAAGGAGGCAACAAGCGGTAACGTAAAACACTTGAAGTGTGTCATTATCCTCGTGTGTTTTCCATATCCCGTTCAACACTCTGTAGAATACGTTTGGGGACCTTCAACGTCAATGGAAAGCCTCCGTCACAGGATCTATACCCATGGCTCCGTAGTTCCGAGAGTCAAGCGAAGACCGGTTGGATATCCCCTGTGAACCTTTCGCCGTTGGATATCTCCCCAGATCCACTTCATCAAGGTTCGTTTGCGCCGACTTTCCCGTGGCTCTCGCTGGAGTTGTGATTGCTCCTAGAACTGCGTGAAAACAAGTTGTTGGCTGGCACAACTGGGGTACAAGCTTTCGGGGATCCAGATATACTGGTTTTGGGATTCCAGGAGTTGGATGTATCGACTGAGGCACTTTTATACGCGACAAGTACGCTGAAAGAAGACGAGTGGCTAACAGCTATTTTCGCTGGTCTCGGGGAGAAGCGCGTACTATACGAAAAGGTATGTACTCGTCAACGCAACCGCATCAGAGTTGATTATCACTGGAATCTGTTAGCTTATTTCAAGGCAACTTGTCGGCATGCTACTCATAGTGATCGTAAAGAAAGCCCTTGTTCCCTGTTTCATTGATATTCGGTCGTGCGATGCTGGTTCAGGTATCATGGGATTTATGGTATTCAGCCACAGCTCTTTCTCAACGATGTCCAACCACGATACTCATGCAACAGTTTACAGGGAAACAAGGGTGCCACAGCCATAAGATTGGAATTCACTCCAAAAATATCTTCTGATCCTCAAATAACGTATCGCTCGACCGTTTTGACGTTCGTCAATGCGCATCTTGCGGCATCGGACGAGATGGTAGAGAGACGGAACTATGATTTTCAAGAACTAAGTGGACGCCTGGCGTTTCCTCCAAATGGATTGAATGGGAGTTATTCGCCCATTTCACTCCCGGGGGATAGCTTTAATGTATACCAGAGTGACGTGCTCTTCTGGATGGTGCGTCCGTCCTTGGCACACGACATTGATGGCTCAACTCTTGTCAAATTTTAGGGAGGTAAAGTTTTTCATGACAGGTCGGGGATGGGGCCTCACACGTTTGCTTAGATCTCAATTACCGGTTAGACTTACCCGACGGTGAAGCGAGAAAACTATTGCTCGAGCACGTATCAGGTATAGACGGCATACAGACTCTATTGTTGTATGACCAGCTTAGAGCTGCTATACGGAGCAACAAGGCCTTTGCAGGTTTCACAGAACATCCCATTACTCATATCCCGTACGCGATCTCCTTGGCGTCTGTATTGTGGCATCAATGCTTAACTTTGTATTGTGTAGCACATACCGCTTAGCACGAGCTGTGTCAAAAGACCGACTGGGATATGACATCAAGTAGGTGTTCTCGAACCACTCATGCTGGGCTGCTCAACGTGTAAACCAGACGTAAACCAGCCTGGACGGATCGCATTCTGTACACAGCCCCCCCTGATGTGAGGGTGGCGCAGCTAGCGTACAGAAGCCATCCGGAAATTGCTATGAGCGATCACCAGCCCGTCTCTGCCGATTTTGATATCTCTGTACGTGCTCATGGGGTTCGTCGAGGTGGCCTTGAGTGCTTAACTAAGGAGGCTACTTCGTGGCGTGTTTGCAGTTGGCTCTCATCAATCAGTCACAGTACCAGAATGTAGTGTCGGCACTGCATCGTGAACTAGCTGGATTTGAAAGCTCTGAGCGCAGATCAAAGGTCAAGATCCACCCCGTCTCGATAGAGTTTGGAACCGTCAAGTAAGTTTGAGCTTACTTTGTACACCCTCATACACAAACTTGAGTGCTTTATGCTGGCAAGGTACAAACAAGCTATTCTTCGCGAAGCGGTCATACAAAATGAGAGCGATGTAAGTCGCTCGTGATAAGGGGTGAGGTTTGGAGCGTGGTTGATCCCGAATCTTGAATGGTATAGATTCCATGTGTATTTCGCTTCGTGGGCACCGGAGGTGATTCAGAATCTATTTGTGAGTACCTTCTCGTTGTCATCCCAAAGAGTCGATTGTGTCAATTATGCCATCATCACAGCGCCCTCATGGCTGCGTATCGAGCCTATGACAGTGCGTCGTTGGAGTTGGTTCATACACATAGATGACTGATCCCCGCGTTATATAGGGACTACTGCGGCCTCGCGAAATTTTGACCATACTGTTGTCGGTTTACGTCGATAAGGACTCGGCGGCGAAGTTAAATCTTGGTTCACCAATGCTCGAGTGCACGCTCATATTACACACGGCGCTTGGCAAGGACTATTTCCTCCCCGTCTCCGGACATTATCGTACGTCTTCTCATAATGTGTTTCCACCCTTCCTTGCCTTCATTTCGGATCACGAATGAAAGAAGCCAGTGCTCATGAATGCCCTGTATCCATGCAGAATACACGTGTTTCGCGAACACGCTCGAGCGACTCACACGATTGGATGGGCCGATCAGGAGGCTCAGGTCACCTGAGGAGGCGACGCCTGCTGGACGGGCCATCAATGCGCCAAGAGAGATCATGCGCCTCATCAATTGGATGATGACACATGTTTCCGCCACCGTACGTACCCGTACTACCGTGGGGGTCGTCAAGTAATGACGGCGGTCAGGGCGCGCAGCTGTTCGAGTATCCAGCAGAGGAGCGATTGTGTCATGTCATCAGAGAGGTGCGTCATCTTGCGAGTCAGCAGGCTCTCGTCTGCCGGAGATTTATTGATTTGCGATCGTTTCGAGTGTCTCGACACGGGCGACGAGTTCCCTTCCGAGGGTCCTGGTGGGGATCGCCGTGTCCTCGTTGCGGCATTCGCCAGCACGCTCGTCTCGTTCCTCGATTCGTTGATCGAACCTGTCGTCCCTGCGCGGCTCCACGCGCAGTGCCTGCAAGTGATGGACAAGGACGAGGCGTTCGAGGTGCTCAACGCGTTCCCACACGAGAGCATCAATGTAGGTCGTCCACCCTTGCTGTCGTGTTCACGGACATTGGCGTACTGACGGCTTTTTGAAACATGTTGGGGTGCTTCAAGGTGTGGATATCGTTGACGGCGTTTTTACACTACGTTGCCCGGCAGGGTGGATCACAGGACGAGTCGGACACCAGAAGAGCGCATAGACTGGGTATGTTTCCGCCTTCGATCGTCTTTGTTCGCATGTGTTGACAGAGGAGCCAGCGAGCATCTTTGCTCCCGTCTTACTTCGCGACGACCCAACCGGTGTTTATCCGAGGGCATCGCCCGTCGGAAAGCGTGCCTTTCTTCTCTTTTTCATCGACTAGGCAATCGACCGCACAAAGGCATGCCAAATCAGAGATCGAGAAAATGCGTGTCGCATTGGTTTCTATTACTGCTTCTCCGGGTCTTGGTGTACATGTTTCTATTCCGATCTACGCAAACAACTTCTTGTATGCCTTCTTCTCCTTCTCTCTCTGCTCCTTCTCGTGTTGCGTGATCTTGGCGAGCTCGATCGAGATGGCCGCCTTGAGGTTGAGAGGGTCTTCTGTCGCGAGGAGCGCGTTGGCTTCCAATAGGTCACTCCTGGCGCCGTCGTCGTCTTTCAGGGCCACCTTGGCGAGCGCCCGACGATAGAGTGCTTTTGCTGTGGTGTGGTTCCCGATGAACACGCCTGCCTGGGCCACGCAGAGGATAGGACTCACCTTTGTGTTCTGTCTTGACCGCCAGCACGTATGCCCTTGTAGTCTGGTGTACGGCCAGTGCAGGGTCAGGTGGCTGAGCGCGAAGCGCGGCAAGAGCAGAGTTGTTGAGTAAGACCGTCCGGAGCTCGTCAAAATCGTCTTTCCGTTGGGACGGGGCATCGTCTGGCAGGGATGGGTGTTGGTCCAGGTACCTCAACGACTCTTCAGGGGTCTTCGTATTAGCGGATCGTGATCCAGACGAAGAGAACGAATTCGACATACTGAGATACTTTTCCAATGCCGCAGACGGGTTCGGGTCGCCAGCTTTGGACCCGTCGTCGTTCTTTCCGGTGAGCAACGCATTCCCAACGCTCTTGATAGTATTGGCGGCTGTGTACGCGTACTCGTGGTCGTCTGGTGCACGCGCATCGTCTTCAGGGTAGTCTTCATAGCTGTCGCCATCTGGGTTCGCGGACTCTCCCAGAGACGGATCGTCGGGGGACAGAACACCGCAGGCAGCGATGACGATAGGCTTTGTGGGGACGTCTCCCGACGTCGTTGGGTAATGCTCCATCCTGCGGACTTGGCGGGACGGGGCCAGGTATAGGCATGAGGACGATCGTCTGGGAGGAAGAGCAACGTACCGATCGATTTTCCCTTGATGACTTCGCCAAAGACGACGTGTTTGCCATCCAGGTGGTGTGTCTGTGCGACGGTGATGAAGAACTGGGAACCGTTGGTGTCTTTACCCGCGTTGGCCTAGGTAATAGAGTTGTGTGAGCCGAGCGCACGATGGACTGGACCCTGAGAACGCTGCGCGCGATGCGTACCATGGAGAGGAGGAACGGTCTGTCGTGGTTTACGGGGAACGCCTCGTCTGCAAACTTTTCTCCATAGATGGATTCTCCGCCGGTACCTAGTACCGAGTTGGTCAGCGCGAAGGAGAAATACAAGCAAGGGGGGACAAAAGAGAGATCGGGTACCGTTTCCAGCTGTGAAATCGCCTCCTTGACACATGAACCTAACAAGCGGACAAGACAAAACGGGGTCAAAACCTGATCCGCATCTCAATGGAATTGATTCGAGGGAGGAGGACGGGCGTTACCCTTTGATGACGCGATGGAACCCGGACCCGGCATAGGAGAGTGGTTTTCCAGAGTTACCGATCCCCTTTTCGCCGGTGCAGAGTGCACCTTTGGGTGGGATGGATCAGCATTCGTTGTTGGGGACGAGGCGCTGGTTGGCGAGGAAGGGGGACGTACGGAAGTTCTCTGCGGTCTTTGGGACTAGATCTGCATAGAGAGAGAATATGATGCGACCGATTGGCTTTTCGTCGATGGCGATATCAAAGTAGGTGATCGGACGCTCTGCAGATTCGGACATGGCAAGGACGAGAAAGACGTGGAGAAGGAGGAGGAGAAACACGATATTTACGTAAAATCAGCTGAGAACGCTTGAAATTCAATCTTGTATACTAGTGCGTCAATTCCATCACCAATTCACCTCCTCGAGCCCTGTTCTTACTGGGTTTGCGAGGGTCGGAGGGATATGTTACAGTGATTCTGATCGATCTTGAAGCATGTGAGCGCTGGCTCTTTTAACTTTACTCTTTCCTGAACTGACTTTCAAGTTCGTTCGGGCACTCAAGCAGAGATTCGACGGATGGCCTCGGTCAGCGAGTTGAACGTGGCCCCCTTTGACTGTCCGACCCTCCAACACCTCAATGTCGACCCATCCTCTATCGATACAGCATCCCCGCTCGAGTTGTCCAACAAATGGCTTTCCGCATTCGAGGCAAGTATTTCGAACGAGGACCTAGACTCCCTCCTTCCTCTCTTCCACGAACACGGTTATTGGAAAGACATCCTGACCCTCACCTGGGACCTGCGCACCATCCGTGGCCATCCCTCCATCCGGCGCATGTTGGACGCTCGTCTCGCAGCGACTGGCCTGTCGGCGTTCCACCTCCTCGAAGACGCTATACGAGGCCCGGCGATCATTAAACCACTCCCCGACTTAGTGTTCGCTCGCTTCTGCTTCGAATTCGAGACGAAGCGTGGCAAGGGCATTGCCGTCGCTTTCTTGGTCCCCACGTCCAACGACGGCACTTGGAAAGCATGGTCCTTGCTCACCCGGCTCGATTCCCTCAAGGCACACCCCGAAAAGGTGAGTCCATCCGAGGTGCAACGTTTTTACCACTAACCGAACGTAGATCTCTCAGATTGACGTCTTGGGTACCCGTCTCTCACACCATGAAAACTGGGAGGACCGACGCCGACGCGAGATAGATTTTGATGATGGCGATCCAACTGTCCTCGTCGTCGGTGCCGGTCACTGCGGACTCGAGGTGGCAGCGAGATTGACCCATCTCGGGGTTCCTACCCTCGTCATCGACAGAAACCAACGGGTCGGCGATAACGTACGATTGAGCATGCATCTATCTAGGCATGCTAAAGTGACTTGCAGTAGTGGAGGACGCGGTACAAGACGCTACGGCTTCACGACACGATGTGTGAGTCCATCTGTAGAATGTATGCGCCATTTGAACGTCATGCGTGGGCACAGGGAACAATCGAATGCCATACCTAGAGTAAGTAGACATCATGCACGACATCTACTCGATCAACCGTTCATCTCGTGGTTCTTCAGTTTCCCAAAGACATGGCCTGTCTACTGCCCTGCTTCAAAGGTACTTTCAATCCAATTGCCCGTACAGTGTCTGATCATCCGCAGCTGGGTGACTGGCTTGAATCTTACGCAACGGCGCTCGACCTCAATGTTTGGCTTTCCTCTTCGATAAATAGCACAAGCTTCAACCAAGAGACAAGAACGTGGCAGGTTTCCATCAATCGAGGCGGACAGATCAGGGCAATGACAGTCAAGCATCTCGTTTTTGCCACTGGTCTTGGTGGTGGATTTCCAAAGATGCCTGATATCCCAGAAAAGGTGGGTCATCATTGTACGCCGAGTTTCGAAAGATCGAAAGCTTCTATCTCGTGGTCAGGAATTATACCATGGATCCGTTCTGCATTCCACCCAGTTTACTTCTGCGACGAAATATAGAGGGAAGAAGGTGATCATTATTGGCGCTTGCACTTCAGGTTTGGTGCACCACGTTTGATTTGATTTGGATGCTTGTTCATGTTTGCAAAGCCCATGATATAGCTCATGATCTGTGTCTCCATGGGTGTGATGTTACAATGTAAGCATTGCTGATTCGTTCCGAGGATCCTCTCCCACTAATAGGCCGATCATTTGTAGGATCCAGCGTTCACCCACGTACGTAATTTCCATAGAGGCGGTTGAACTTTTTCTCGGAGGTACGGCCAAGCCCATCTGTTGTCATGGATATAATCTCATCAGATCACCCGCCTCTTTATCGCACGCTAATACCAGAAAGGTACAATGAACACTTTCCAGTCGAATTTGCAGACATCCTTGGCGTAGCATTGCCCTTTGCGACGCTGAAGTGTTTGCTGAAAGCGTCCACAGGGCGTATGTCGAACGAGATCGATAAGTGCGTAACGCCATGTCCATACTGTGTGATCGCGTGAATGACCATGACAAATAGGGAGCTCCTTGACAACCTAGCAAGAGCTGGGTTTCAGACTTATCTTGGCCCGGATGGTGCGGGGCTCTTGCCATTGATATTCGAAAGGGGTGGGGGAAGCTACATTGGTCAGTGGATCTGAGTCTCGTCGTTATTTGATTTGACGACAGCGCACAATCAATCAGACACAGGTACTAGCCGAGAGATAATCAACGGGAACATCAAGGTGAAAAGTAGTCCCTCTGTCTGGAGATTCACAGAGGAAGGCGTCGAGCTCGAGGATGGAACCGTACTGGAAGGGGATGTCGTCCTTTTCGCGACAGGGTGAGTTGTACTCTTACTGACTGGTAGAACTTCTTTCTTACCTTGGCTCCGTAAACTGTGGTTGATGATAACGGACCGTCCTTTTGGTGTGGTCAAGTTTCGGAGATATACGCAGTTCGATAGAGGAAGTCTGTGGGCCCAATGTCGCGGCGAAGGTCGGAAAAGTATGGGGTTTGGATGGAGAAGGGGAATTGCAAGGGATATGGAGAAGGACTGGTCATCCGAGGCTGTGGATCGCAATGGGCAAGTCGCTCTCTCCGAATGGCATGACGGATACCCCTAAATGTTGTGTTCGTGCATAGCTGGGCTTAGCCGTTCCCGCCTGCACTCGTTGCATCTTGCGCTTCGTATGTTCATTCCGCTTGGTGTGCTACGTACAAGACTGAGGTGGGTGACAGAGATCAAAGCCGTCGAAGCAGGCGTTGTCCAAGACGGGGAAATCTGCACTGGATGAGTGGGGTTTTATGAAAATGGATGTTAGACGCGGAAATGGCTGTACTTGGATCACGAGCAGTGCGGGCGGCCCCTTTGTGCTGTGTGAACTTGCCCGTGGCACATCAGCTCAACATGAACGATGCAATGCCCCAGTCTCACATGCCAAACCACTCCACCTTGACAGTTATTTTCCCCTCTTGGGGAATGAGATGATAAACATGCCTCGACGCGTAGGGAAGATTCCCCGCATAGACCTGATCACGCCACTTCGGAATGGAATTTTGAACGTGGACCTAATTTGAGCTTAGTACTAGGAGTCCCGAAGAAGTGGTGTGCGTGAGACTGAAGTCATTGTTTTTACCTCACCATGCGTGTGCGCTCCACTGAACCGCGTTCTGGCGAGAAACTGAATCTTGCTACGGAAACAGAATAGCATGCGCAACCCGAAAGCAATGGAGCGATAAGAGCAAGCTAACGATAGCTCAACGTGCGATTGCGCTAGCACTTGTGGCATCGGTTAAAAGTGGGCAGAGTCGTCAATATTTTGATGCAAATGGAGCGATATTGCCCTATTTGTGTTGTGTCGGGTCCGCTGTATTGTCGAGAAACGGTGATAGGGCGAAAAGGGCATGGTGCGGGGTTAGGCTTGTACGGGCGAAGACGCGAAGGATTCGCTTCGTACGACATCAATTGCGTGACGTCGGCAAGCGGAATCTCGAGAAGGACATACACCACCAACTGCATGAGCACCAACACGTAGATATCTCGAGCGGGCCAATCTAGAATAAAATTCGCGTTGAACAGGAGCGCTGTCGATGAAAGAGAGCTCGAGGGATGAAAAAAATATTAATTTTCGAAGACGAACATGACGTAATATTTATTAGTCGGAGTTGACCGAGGGAAGTAAATAAGTAGACGAGCGTGTTTGGTTACTGCGCTGCGTGGGTCTCTCTTCAGTCGTCTGACCGCCTGCCCTCCCCCGTGTCTCTCCTGGCCTCATCTCCGTCTCTTTAACCGTCACCATGTCCGTCCTCGTCCCCGCAAAGTTTCCCAGTCTCTCTGCCGTATTCATGGCTGCTGCCGCCTCCATCTTGCTCTTGCTCGTCGCTAGCATCCTCTTCTCGCTCATGCGTCTCTGGTCCTGTCCAGTCGTAGAACCTCAGGAGAAGGAATCCCCGTTGCTCTCCTTGTCCTTTATTGCCAAACACTGGGGTCGTTCTCTGCAGTGGAATACTCTACCCACATCCCTCCCTTTCACGCTAACCTTTCCGGAAAAGCCATCCTCACAGGTTGGCAGCGGTGTCGGTGTGGGCCTGTCTCAAAAACGCTCACAAACCCTCCCCGTCGTCAACTGGCAGCCACGGACAGGACCTCGGTTTCAGCCTCCCCGTGAGTATTCCCCCACCTCGGTCCTCGTTCCCCGTTGAGCATCGCCACTGCCAGCGCCTGCGCTCTACGAGAGCCCAGTGCCACTATCAATGGCAAAGATGATCATGACGCGACACGTAGGTGCCCTGTCTCTGTCTTTGGCGATACACTCCCTCACTTTTGCTCCGCAGACGTTCCGACGACCAAACCCTAATCGGTCTCGGACATCCTCCACGGCCTCTTCCCTACCGACATCACCACCGCAGACACCCTCCCGCCTATACCATTCAATAGCATAATCCCTCCCGTTAATCGACCTCCGCCAAAAGCACACCTCATTGGGCGATGAGGACATTCTTTGATGCCCGACTTAACTTATTTTACGGACATGCATACACGCGCTCTCGCCTACGAGCTATCAGGTATCTGCCACCTGCTATAATCACACACGATCTACTGGACCACGCCGGGGTTCTCCACGACTGACAATGATGATGATATCCACGAGAATACTTCGCATTTTCTACGATCTCATCTTTCCTCCACGAGGACAGGCGTCTTGCCTTGCGATATGGTAGCCACCCACATTCCCCTGGACCCTAGGGGAAATGGGTGATGCTCTGGACGATGGAACTGACACGGATAATCTTCTTCATGTAGCGAAGGAACTTTTTTTCTACTTTTCTTTCGAGCCTCCTTTCTTCTTTTTGATTATTCGTTTTCTATTTTGTTTTGCAACGTAGCGTCGATTCGTACGGATCCTTTTAGTCTTTTTGTTGCCAGTTACACAGTAGGTTAACATGTATGTCTACTTGCAAATGACAGGCAATTCGAATTACAAAATGCGGGGTATTTGATCCGCTCTCGGTGAGAGTAACGTAACATATGGGGAGTGTGTTCATCACGTCCTACTGTTCAAAGTAGTAGATCAAGTACATTACGTCTACAAATTCAAGAGACCGGATAAAATATTGTACTGGCGGCCGCTACATACCGGACATGGCTGGGTTGTCCTGTAGCGTTGTTAAAAAACCGGGGTGGACCTAGCAGCCACTGACACTGCCCCTCCGGACATAAGAATAGAAGCCTCAACTCCGATAGAGCCGGAACGTGCGCTGTGCGATGGGCCACATCGACGACGTGAAACACCATGCAGCCACCGCAGAATTTTAGGGGGGGACTCTCTATACCTCCGTTCGTTCCGAGTCCGCATCCACATCCAATACGACGACGGCGTGTTGCTGCCATACGAGCGTCGACAGTGGGTGTAG